>MDKI01097359.1:0-13609 GCA_005239505.1 Nicotiana paniculata | reverse complement strand
GACCTACCCATCAAACCTGTATATATAAAATGGACTCCAAGGTCTAGACCTGGTAACTCCAAGAAAGTGGAGCTTACCAACCAAGTTAATGTTTGACTCAGTCTAGTGGGAAGTTCTATCCAGTTGTCTATCAAGACTTGAAAACATTAAATGCAGCGTCCCCAACAAAAGAGACGTCAGTACGAAACAATGTACCGAGTATGTAAGACAACATAATAATTGAAAGCTGGAACTGAACTGATAATATAGTAACTGAAAGTAACTAGGAGCCAAAGATGATCTGCATATATGCTTACCTAATGATACTGACTCAACACTCTCAATATAGTAAGTAAAATAGATGTCCATACCTATAAGGCTCGGTACATCTATGTAATGACCTGATCGGTCGTTTTGAGCATTTACACTTCACTCGGTGTTTGGGGGCATGAGTAGCTCCGTATGATGTATTAAGACTCGTGTGCAAAATTTGAGTTTATTCCGAGTTGATTTGATATATTTCGGCGCGAGTTTTTGGATCTCGAAGGTTCGAAAGTTCATTAAGTTTGATTTGAGGTGTGTTTCGTCATTTCGATGTTGTCATGCATGATTTGAGGCCTCGAGTAAGTCTGTGTTATGTTATGAGACTTGTTGGTATGTTCGTACGAGGTCCTGAGGGGCTCGGGTAAGTTTCAGATAGGTTTGGGTTGTGTTGTGCTCGTTTTTCTTATGTTTCGACATCGTTTCTTCAAGCATAAATGGTACCATATTGAACAAATGAGCTGCGATTTCTATTTTGATTGAAGCATTAAATCCGTATAGTAATTACGGATCCGTAGAAAAAATAATCATCGAATTTAGAAATCATATGAGGATTTTATGGTCCATTTTACTAAGAATTGGGTTGCGAGATTTTTTAGATTAATTATGAAATAGCCACTAACTTCGTATTTAAAAATCTGCACTATTTCCAAATATTGAAACTAACATATCTCTTTCAATTTAAGGTCAAATGGAGCGATTCAAAATCTTAACTTGACTGAAATTTCACAAGGAATCCATTGGAGGCATCAAAAGCAAGTTTCAGAATTGTTTGGCACGCAAAATGAGGCAAAACAACTAGGCAAAAATACTTAATATCGAAGGTTTGTTCATTTGCTCATATTTTGAGTTGGGGAGCTCGAATTTGGACATTTTTTGGAGGCAATTTTCACCATATAGATTGGGGTAAGTGTTCTATACTCGATTTTGGTTATATTTCATGAACTTATCTTCGTTTTTGGCATTTGATTGATGATTTCAAAGTGAAATTTGGGGGTTTTGTCTAAAATTTTATAAAGTGAATTTTTGAGTTTTGAACATCGATTCTGAGTCGGATTTGAGTGAAACTAGTATGGTTGGACTTGTTAAATAATGGGTTGTCGAATTTTGTGAGTTTTGTCGGGTTCCGGGGCACGGACCCCTGTTTGACTTTTTGTTCGATTTTGGGATTTTGATTAAAGATTTGACCTTTATAGATTGGGTTTGTTTACTTTGGCATTATTTGATGTATTTGAGTTGCTTTTGGATAGTTTCGAACCGTTCAGAGGTCGGTACACGCATGATGACATTTTTGGAGCATTGTTTGACTTGCTGGGTATTGAATTTGGCTTCTTCGAGGTAAGTAACACTTCTAAACTTGGTGCTAAGGGTATGAAACCTCGAATTACGTGTTATATGTTTGGTGTTGAGGTGATGCACATGCTAGGTCACGGGCGTGTGGGCGTGCACTTTGTGAATTGTGACTCCGTTATTCCTATGGTACTGTGTAGTTACCTGATATTATTTGTAACCATGAAATCTCTATGTACTTGAGCTATTGAGCTGTTATCCATGTTAGAAACCACGTCCAGACTACATGCTTATTCTGTTGGGACCCACTGAGGTCATATTGCTGTTGAATTATGTGTTTAAATTGCAATTTCATACTCTGTCATGTTCATTCATTTCATATCATATCTCATTCTCTGTTGCTATTTATTAACACATCATATTATCATTTTGGGCTAGTTTCATGGCATCGTGAGCCCGAGAGACTGGAGAGATTGATGACTGAGTGAGGTCGTGGGCCTGGATATGAGTGATATTATGGGATCGGGTTGCTTGCTGCATCATGTTTTATTTGATAAGATTGGAGTAGGCTGCACGCCGCAACATGTTTTACAGAGTTATGCCATGACTGGCTCGTTATAGCACTTGGGCTGAAGGAGCCCCTCCGGAGTCTGTACACACCCCTAGTGAGCGTATATATGTGGATCGGGTTGCACGCCACAACTAGCCTTATGGATATATATATATATATATGTGGATCGGGTTGCATGCTACAACAGGCCTTATTGCTATATATACGTGGATCGGGTTGCACACCGCAACGGGACTTATGGCTATTGATATGTGGATCGGGTTGCACCTGCAATGGGCCTTATGGCTATATGTGGATCGGGCTGCACGCCACAACAAGTATTGTATAGTGTTGAGTGACTGAATGTGCTGAGTATTGAGCATAGTGAGTGGAAAGTGTGAGACGGTGATATTGATTACTCTGAGAGTGTGAGTAAATGAGTTCATCTCTGAGATATATTGCATTGACATGCACACATGACATACTAGCATAAAGATGCATTTTCCTCACGTCATTCATGACTTCTCACACATATTGACATATAGACATAGAGATGTATTTTACTCTTGCTATCTGGAAAAAGGAAACATCTTACTTATTGTTGAAAGGATTTTTAGGAGAAATCATAGTTTTCAAACTTACTCATATTTTTGGTGATTTCGGTAAAAGATTTGGTTTTCACTGATATACTTGAAAACATGCCTATTTTCTGGAACTGTGAATGAGCTGAGCATTTTATCTCTGAGTTAATTCTTTTATTAATTTCATTATGTTGTTATGAATTGTTGTTGGCTATTGGTGTTGGACTCCGACCTTGGTTCCAGCTCGTCACTACTTTCAACCTAAGGTTAGATTTGTTACTTATTGGGTACATGGGGTCGATTGTACTCATACTACACTTCTGCACCTTGCGTGCAGACGTTGGATGCTGATGTTACTGTGATCGACGGGAGCTGGAATTGAAAACGTACATGCGTTCTGGATGTAGCTTCCTCTTGTTCATGGTGGCCTTAGATTTATAAAAATTTCTTTATATACATTTCGAACAGATGAGGTATTTGTTTCATACTAGCTTTGTAAATTCTAATCTTAGAAGCTCATGATTTCTACTATCAGCCCTTGGGAAATGTATAGGATTTAGATATTTTCTTGGAATTGGATAGTTGTTAATTGGCTTACCTAGCGGGTTGTGTTAGGTGCCATCACGACTAGTTGAATTTTGGATCGTGACAAGTTGGTATTAGAGCTCTAGGTTCATAGGTTCTACAAGTCATGAGAAAGTGTCGAGTAGAGTCTTGCGGATCGGTATGATAATGTCTATACCTATCTTCAAGAGGCTACATGACATTTAGGATATACTTCCCATCTTTCTTTCCTTATCGTGCGACATTGATTCAGCTGGAAGCGTAACTCCTTGAATTCCTTCCACACATCCGTATGTGCATGTGAGCACTCGGTATCAGTTGTGCATCAACGACTTGTATTCCATGGATGAGGTGCGAGATGTGATTTTGGTATGCTGATGATGGGCCAGTCTAGAGGACTTGAGGCTGGGGATTTCGGTTGTGTGAGCACGTGTTTTTGATATGTCCGGTAGTGTCCCTATGAGTGGAATTCGTGGCTCGACGGGTGGCTAGATGGATACGTGATGCGTATGATGTGACTGCGAGATGCGTTCAGATGGTTTGAATGTAACGAGAAGAGTTTGATTGAGATATAGAAAGGACTATTGGGTGCTTGATTTCTGTCTTGATGTGACGTATAGTCTCGAGTTATGAGTGTATTGGAAGATTTTTCATGATTATCTAATTGTGGAACGAATTAGATTTTCATGTCTTGTTGATGGGTTCAGACTCAGGAAGATTAAGTAATTGTGTAGTAGTTGTGGTTGTGAAAGAGTATAAAGAGATGTCAGTTTGAGGCAAAGCAGGTGGGTTATAACCTGCGAGGTAATCTATGGATGTGTGATTTTCATGATGTTGTGTGGAGGCTTTCTTTTATACCAATGGGTTATGTTTGTGCGATTTGAGTTTGGATCGGTTGTAATAGTTGATCTGACCGTCATGCAAGATTTGCAGATGATTTGAGGTATTACATGGTTTGTGTTACATGAGCTTATGAAAGATTTAGTTGAATCTCACTGCGGTATTATGGCATTAATGAGGTATGGTTATTGTAAGTTATCAGATGTTTTATTCCATGGATTTGAGACAAATGGGGAGTCTTATATCGGCGAGTTGATTACACGGTTATGTGTTGTATCGGTTTCGGTCTGAGGCATACTTGTGGATCGGTTATGACTTGCAGAAGCTGGTTTTGAGGATGATGTAAGCAAGGAAGTTTCTGGATGCATGATGTATTACACTTTATGGGTATATAGGAATCATGGAATGATTGAGTTGTTATTCGTGAAGGATGTAGTGTGCACGGGGTAGGAATTTGCTGGTTGCTTAGAGGTGTGGGTTACTTCCTTGAGTATCGTCGTGTTAATATGGCATAGGTTGTTCGGCCCGTTTGGGCGGTGCAATTGAGATTTGAGTAGAGTGAATGGCTCTCAAGAAGTTTCTAATGGATTCATGAGTTATATGTAGCAATTGGGGATTTTCAGGATTTGTATATGGCTAGAATCTGAGATTTACATTGGATGGTATCGAGACTCGCAGTATTTCCATATCATTATGGATTATACATTTTAGTATCAGGAAGGTGAAGGAAACAATTTTAGGTTCACATAAGGTCTCTTTAGAGTGGGTGTATCAGTTGTGGTGCTTTGGGGGTGCTTAAGAGAGAATTCAGCAGTTTATGTGCTTTAGGGCGGTGTGATTTTATTCTAGGATCTCGTGGGGTGAGTTCTGGTTAAGGATCGTGGTGTTATGGTAAGGAGAAGTGTTACCTTAAGGGTAATTCAGAAGGAACTCGGAGAAATATGATAGTTTGGTAGTAGGTTGGATTAACACGGTAATGTGTATGATCGGTTCTTTGGGTACTTATGATGTGGTGAGTCCCTACACTGGATTCGTGGAAATGCTCTTGGGTTTTGGCGACCCCCGTGGCTTGGTGGAGTTAGAGAGATTCATTTTTGATGGTTTGGTTATGTGTAAATGGATTTCCAAAGAGTTCTCGATGATTTCTATCACAGTTCGAGGTGGATATTTCCTATTGGCGAGAGGAGCATGTTGAGTATTGTGATTTCCTACTGGATATGATCAAATGAAAGGTTTCTAACTGATCGAATATGTATTCTACTTGTGACTCAGAGTGTTTATGAGATTCTCGTGCTTTTCATATGATGGCATGATAGATGTGATGTCGTGTGGGATTGAGATTTGCATGTGCAAGGTCACGCTTCAGTTTTGAAGGGAAGGTCATGAATTCTTAGATAACATGGACGATTTTAGATGACTATATGAATGATATTACTACTTGGAATTGTCGGAGAAGGGTACGCATTTCAGAAGGCGCGTTGTGTTTTGACTTGCAGATGCTTCATTGGTATTGCATTACCCACATGGTTGATCGATCGATGATATTCAGATTTTTGCTATGTGGAAAGGGAGAACTATAGAAGTATTTCCTCATGGGATGATCGTGTGTGAGAGATGTGTTAGACATTCGGGCGGTGGAGTTAGGATCAGATATGGTGATTCATGTGCTCTATGGATTTGGAGACTGGAGTTCTCAGAAGCAGGTTGTTTCGTGGTTGTGGATTGTGAAGATGTGGAAAAATCTATTCAGATGATAGTATGTATTATGGTTAGGTCGTTGTAGACTTTTGGAGAGCTATTTGTCCATTCGGGGATGGCTGAAGTTGATTTGGGGGCCCATTATAGGCCCAATGAGGATGTTGTCACGACCCAAAATATAAACTGGCCGTGATGGCGCCTATCTAGCCAATTTACTGAAGATAATGAAATGATTTTCCATTTAATACATCAAATATCCGAATTTTCATAATAATTCCGTTTCTTAAGCATTTCAAATAATAAAAATGATTAGAACATCTAAGCACAGTCCCAACATCTGGAGTCAACCGTCATGGGCATCTAAGAGAGATACAGTCTAATACAAAATCCTCTACTACAACAAGCCTTGGAAGTAAAGTAAAAATGACCGAGTAGGAAGGAGAAAGAGTAGGCTGCGGACGCCGAGCAACTACTTCACAATCTCCGAACAATGCTCCAAATGGGGTAGCTCAACTATCGCTCTGCCCCGATACCTGAATCTGCACACAAGTTGCAGGGAGTAACGTGAGTAAACCAACTCAGTAAGTAACCAAAGTATCTAAAAACATGAGAGCAGTGACGAGCATTTAAACTTCATAGTTTCATGAAAATAAGTACTAGTAAAGGTAATAGATCAAGTCAAGAGTCCACATTTACCAAAATTTTTACAAAACTCCAGTTTGCCCTTTTTAAACTTGTATGAAACATTAGTCAACATTTACAAAAGAGGCTTAGTGTAAAGAATAGTGAAAACAGTAGTTTCATAAAATATAAGCCGCTCAGGCACAGTGTCGCTCACAAATAAAGCCTCTCAGGAAAGCCTCTTAGTCACTCGTGACTTTACTCTCATAAGTCAATGCTCACACTCAGAACTCTCACTCATCAGGTACCATATAACAACTACTGCGGCGTGCAGCCCGATTCAATACGTATGTATATATATATATATATATATTGCTGCAACGCGCAGTCTAATCCATATATAATGCATATTGCTGCGGCGTGCAGCCCGATCCATATAACATATGCTGCGGCGTGCAACCCGATCCCTATAATAGTCGACTGCGCTCACTAGGGGTGTACAGACTCCTGGAGGGGCTCCTTCATCCCAAGCGCTATATTGCTGCGGCATGCAGCCCGATCAAATATATATATTGCTGCAGCGTGCAACCCGACCCATACATAATGTATATTGCTGCGGAGTGCAACCCGATCCATATATAATATATAACATATATATTGTTGCGGCGTGCAATTCGATCCATAACTATCCTCACATACTCGACGCTCGGCCTCACTCAGTCATCCTCACAAGCCACTCGGGCAATTCATCTCAACTTACGGGACGCAACCCAAAATACTTCTTAGAGTTTTCAAGCAGTGTGATAACAGTGAAAATAACAAGTGGTAAACATGACTGAGTTCACAGATGTTTTATCAGGATAGTGTGAGAATAGTGTAAAAGTACCTTTGAGGGTCTAAACAGGTCGGTACAAGGCCCCAAACATGGCTCACAACCCATAAAAAAGTATAAATTTCTAAGATACAGGATGTCGTAAGGTTTCAAATCGAATACATGGCTTAATAGTCGCTACGGGACAGACCAAGTCACAATCCCTATCGGTGCACGCCCACACGCTCGTCACCTAGCATGTGCGTCACCTCATTTACCAAAAACAATATCAAATACCGGGGTTTCATACCCTCAAGTTTATAGTTACAATCGTTACTTACCTCAAAACAGCCCAACAACTATTCCACGGTGCTCTTGCCCCTCGAATCGGCTCCCAAATGCTCCGAGTCACAAGAATCCACTGAAAATCTCGTCCAAAATCTCCTTCCCCCGAGCTCTCAAATGGCAAAATGAGTTATGGCCAAGAACCCCCAAAATTAGAACTTAAACTGTCTGCCTATACTTTTACTCTGTGAGATCGCAGAAAAAGGCACACGATCGCGAAGAACAAAATGCTGCCCAACCAAACTAACCCTATGCGGTCGCAAAAACACTTATGCGATCGCATAAGACAACTCCTCACAACAATACGATCGCGACCAGCTCTATGCGATCACATAGAGCAATTCCATCACCTAACTGCCACTCCAAATACTATGCGATCGCAAAAATCTCCACGCAAATGCAGTGACCAAGAATGCTCACATTACGCGATCGCGGATGAACCCACACAATCACAGTGAACAAACTACTGCAGCTAAAACATCAGAAAACCAACAATCTCCCAAAGACCAAAAGTGCCCGTTTGAGCATCCGAAATACACCCGAGGCCCCCGGGACCTCAACCAAACCTACCAACATATCCCATAACATTATTCAAACTTAGTCGAGCCTTTGAAACACCAAAAACAATGCAAAACACCAAAATCACATCAAATTCAAGCCTATGAACTTTGAAATTTCTAAATTTCACCAAGGATTCCAAAACCATCCAAAACACATCCGATTGACCTGAAAATTTGCACACATATCCAAAATGAGATTACGAACATACTCTAACTTCCGGAATTCCATTCCGACTCCGATAGCCTATTTTCCATTGCCGACCGAAAATCGCCAAAAACTAAATTTTGCCAATTCAAGCCTAATTCTACACCGGACATCAAAACCACATTCCGAACACACTCCTAAGTCCCAAATCACCTAACAAAGCTATCCGAACCATACAATCTACATTCCGAGGCTGTTTACCAATAAGTCAACTTTCGGTTGACTTTTCCACTATTGAACCAAGATAAGAGACTAAGTGTCTCATTTCTCTCCAAAAATCGCTCCGAAACCGATCCAACCAATCTAACACAACGTAATGAAGTTGAACCGCATATAATGAAGCAAAAACGGGGGAAACGGGGCTAAACTCTCGGAACGACCGACCGGCTCGTTACATCCTCCCCCACTTAAACATACGTTCATCCTCGAACGTGCCAAGAGTTATTCTCCAACACCATCAAACTGCCACGTAGCCTACAATGCACATACCCGGGGGTGATCCCACGTCACCTTATCCCATACAGGTCCAATAGCACAAAACAGTTGAAATTTCAAAATCCAATCCTAACCAGTAAACCTTAGAACCAACTTCCCACTTCTGAAATAATATACTAGATCAAAATTCCATATCTATAAACTGAACAAGTCTGAACATGCTGGATCAAGCCCTATACGCACCCCAGATGAAATCACATAATACACCGCGTGACTCAAACACCTATAGCGATAACTTCTAATCACAATAGCTGCTTAGAACAACTCAATGCCGGTACATAACCTCTTATCAAGAAATGCCTCTCTCTAACACTTTCATATACTGTCGATGATGAAAGAAACACGTAGAAACTAACAACCATTTGTCCGATCAGCCAGACATCCTTCCCAAACAGGAATTATAGCAGATTTCTAAGCCGACTCCCGATATCCTTCCAACTATGCTATAGACAATTCTGACAATATTCATTCTAGGTCCAATGACCTATTCTCATCCAACATGACCACTCTGATGACATGACATATCGATACAATTTGAAGCCATAACCTGTGCAACTCGTGCACTCAATAGCAACATCCCAATGTAATCAAATTATATGAAAGATTCACACGGGAGAATTATCCTACCATTAACAATTACCATCACAACATCACGCTAAAAGCCTGACACACATCGTAAAAATCAAAACACACGAATCCAATACCGAAGGTCATACCCCTATATAATCTCCGCTACACTACGCGACCTCATCCAAACGCTGGTCCACAAGAAATACTACAAGCCACCTGGCTCAACATCAATAACCATTCAGAATTCGACATCCAGTACTCAAAGTGCATTGCCATAACCACGGGGAAATCAGACGATACCATGCCACACGAATAAGAAAGAACATAACCAGTACGTCTCAACCTCGCAATACCCAATTACTTACCTTAATCAGATCCCGTTATAAAGCCCAAATAAACTTGCACCATAAGTGCATATAACTAACAATCACCACGGCTCGCAACACCGAAGGGTAACTCATAGTCACCAGAATATGAATAAAATCAATGACAATCAGATGGTACATCCCTCAACAATAGCAATTCGGAGTCAGCAATTCCGACCCAGTGCAGAACACATACCCATACTGGCCTACCAAAAACCCTAAATCAACTCTGGTCACTCACAACAGATAGATAACTCACCGAAAAGTTCACAATGACTGAACCATGGTACATACTAACATCTGACTAGCTGGCTCGCATCTTCACAGTTCACTATCACAAAATAACCTGTTTATGAGAACTCTCAGTCTCGAAGTCATGAAGCGCACCAATTACTATATTTGATCTCAACTCCATCGCTCGAATACGTAGCACATCCCTAATACTCAATCATTACACGAGGGATACCCTTATGATTCTTCCGTGTTACCAAGCAACCTTGAATATCAACAGTCGATCCAACAAGAGAGCGCCACCAATACCAATGAAGTACCCTTAACTCAACACATTGCCTTTTATGAAATGTATACCCACATCAAGTCGCACCAACAGTGCTATCATCTACCCAGTCGTCTGAAACTGCCCATGCTGCCTAAGAATTTATGACCTTCCTTCCAAAACTGAACCGTGACCTCACACATGCAAAACTCAACTCTACACAAAATACCGCATATACCCTGCCATCCTATAATAAATATGAGAAATTCATAATCCCTTCCGAGCCATAAGCAACTACGTACTCAACTAGCCAAGAATTTTTTTTCCACTTGATCCCATCTACTGAGCAAAATCACTATACACCACAGGCTCCTCATGCCAGTAGAAGATATACATCTCTAACCGTGGTGGAAGCCATCAAGAGCTCTCTGAATCCCATTTGTACAACACCAAACCGTCAGGACTGAATCCTTCAAACCCAACCAAGCCACGCAGGTCACCAAAATCCAAGAGCATTGCCAAGAAACACATGTAAAAACTCATTACCTCATAAGCACCCAAAGAACTAATCATATCCCTTACCATGCCGATCCGACCTACTACCAAGCTGTCCTATTAATCCAAGTTCCTTCTGACTTACCTTCGAATTGATATTTTTCCTTGCCATAATACCATAATTCTCAACCCAGACTCACCACACCCAAGCATGAAACCGTATCGTCTAAAGCTCGTAAGCCGCTAAATACCCTCTCAAATATCCCCAAAAGTACCACATTCAAAATACTTACCCTTAAGAGACTTCCTGCGAATCTAAGGCCATTACCTTCACTTTCCTGATATTGGTATGTAGAGTCCATGATAATGTAGAAATGCCATAAGTCTTGACACCCTCCAACGTAAATCTCAATTACACTAACCAACTAGACAGAATCGACCTGCCCTATTTGCACACTAACATACTAGGAAAAGTAATCCACTCACCTGAAGCAACAAGCAAATTCGTACACTGCACACACTACACCTTTTATAGTTACCACTCAATCATTCAATAGAACCCATTTACCCAATAGAGTACATTACAACCTGTATCAAAGAATTTCCATTACTCGAGTCATTCCCAGACTCCACCTTTGCACGCCATAACTGATCCACCAATATACCTCGAACTGAAACCAATACAACACACAATCGTGAAATCTACTTATCATTAACAGACTCCCCCAATTGGCTCAGAGCCAACGATCAAGACAAACAATAATTCACAATGCCCATAATAACACAACCCGTCTAACAACTCAAGTCATCTGCAAATCTCGCATTCACCATTGCAATAGTCATGCCAACTTCCACAAGCGATCTAAACTCAAATTACAACATATATCATTTACTGGTAGAAGAGAACTTACTACAGAACAACATAGGGATCACACACCCCAGGACAACCTGCAGGAGATACCCCTGCCGGCTTAGCCTCAAACATGATATCTCTCTATACACCTACGAAGATCATAACTATCACACAATCACTACACCCTTCTGCATCTAAATACAAACAACGCCTAACCTCGAGGCGTCGAGATACGCGATATAAGAACCTGAAGCTGATGGTAGAACCAACATCAGAGCTGAGGTCAAGGGAAATATTGAGCTTCTGGAAGCTCTACCCACACCCGTCTGACCAGATGGATACCCTTACTGGACACCACGTGTCCCAAGAATGCTACTGAACTGAGCCAAAATTCACACTGGGAGAACTTTTCATAGAGCTTCTCCTCCCTGAATCCATACAATACCATCCTCAAATACTAAGTACGCTACCCCTGGATACGCGTATACGCCAGGGTACCATAAATGAATACAATAACAAATGAGTGCTAATACGACTGGAATATACCATTAATCAAATTCATGAATGCTACTGGGGAAATGATCAACCTAAAAGACATCACCAGGAACTCATAACACAATAGAAGGATCCGCTTCACTCCACAACTAAACAACATGAGAGGTCTTCCAATACACTCACAACTCGAAGCCATATACCAGACCGAGACAGAAATCAAACACTCAATAAATCTTGCCACATTTCCAGCCAACCCTTTTGTCACAAATCACACTCTGAACGCATCTAATCATCAAATCACATAGGCATCCAGTCACAAAGTCCCGTCTATAAGTATATCAACAGACATATAAGTCCCCAAATACATGTGCTCACACAACGAAGTCTCAACACTCAAGCCATAGAATGAATCTGGCCTTAAGTCCTCCAGACTGCCCATTACCACCATGCTAAAATCACATCTTATCCATGGGAGTCATAAGCCTTCGATGCACAGCTGATACCAAGCGCTCACGTGTGCATTTGAATACATGGAAGGAATTCAAGAGTTATGCTTTTGGCTGAACAAAATGGATTCGCACGACAAGAATTCAAGAATGTGAGATTTTCTTAAGGGTTTTGTATCCTCTCGAAGATAAGTACATACGTCTCCATACCGATTCGCAAGACTCTACTAAACCCGCTCATGACCGTTGAGTCCTATGTAACCTAGTGCTCTGATACCAACTTGTCACGACCCCAAACATAAACTGGCCGTGATGGCGCCTATCGTTATACTAGGCTAGCCAATTTATTGAAGATAATGAAATGATTTTCCATTTAATACATCAAATATCCAATTTTTCATAATAATTCTATTTCTTAAGCATTTCAAACAATAAAAATGATTAGAACATCTAAGAACAGTCCCAACATCTGGAGTCAACCGTCATGAGCATCTAAGAGATGATAAAGTCTAATACAAAATCCTCTACTACAACAAGCCTCGAAAGTAAAGTAAAAATGACCGAGTAGGAAGGATAAAGAGTAGACTGCGGACACCGAGCAACTACCTCACAATCTCCGAACAATGCTCCAAATGGGGTAGCTCAACTATCGCTCTGCCCCTGTACCTGAATCTGCACACAAGGTGTTGGGAGTAACGTGAGTACGCCAACTCAGTAAGTAACCAAAGTATCTAAAAACAGGAGTGCAGTGACGAGCACTTAAACTTCATAGTTTCATAAAAATAAGTACCAGTAAAGGTAATAGATCAAGTCAAGAGTCCACATTTACCAAAGATTTTACAAAACCCCAGTTTTCCCTTTTAAAACTTGTATGGAACATTAGTCAACATTTATCAAAGAGGCTCAGTGTAATGAATAGTGAAAATAATAGTTTCATAAAATATAAGCCCCTCGGGCACAGTGTCCCTCACAAATAAAGCCTCTCAGGCAAGCCTCTTAGTCACTCGTGACTCTACTCTCATAAGTCAA
>ML364968.1:0-21848 GCA_005239505.1 Nicotiana paniculata | reverse complement strand
CACAACCAAAGTACTGACTATTCTCAAGGCATTAACACGTTTCGAGATATTGCTACTATTAAGACCTTAACCATGTGATTACTACTCCTAAAAATTAAAAAATTACCTACACCCGGTTCAATTAAAAACCCTTGAAAAAGAACCGCGGTCCAAAGAAAAACCAAGGGGGAATTACTACACTACCTAAAATAAAAATCTCTTTTTGGTATTTTCTCTAGACTTACTTACTTCAAGAAAACTTGTCTAGGAGATCCATCGTCAGGAAGAGTCCACATATTTCTAATTAAATTTTTCTTCTTTATTGTACCTTAAAAAAAACTTACCAACAAGAAAAGGTAAAACTACTAACAAGAAAGCACACTAAAAAAAATAAATCACAACAAATATGTACAACACCCCACACTTAAATCATGCAGTGTCCTCAGTGCATCACATATAGACAAAGTAAGAAATAAAATTAAGGTGCAAGAAACTCCCTGTTCATGTAGCGTCGACATCCTTTCCATTAATTTTTTTACTTTCCATGCTCCTTCGAGAAAATGCTTTAATCACTTTATGCCTCCACTTTGAACTTATAAATTGGATCCCAAGTTTTGGATCTGCTCTATGATCATGCTCCTGGGGTGGTGGAACAAATCTGCCTGGCCCAATAAAACAATGTAGTAATCTGCGCTTCTTGGCCTTTCGATGAAATGTGTACTCCCTACTTTCTGGCAAGAAGAATTCCAGAATGTAGGCATCTTGTTCTTTATCCCTCAACTCCTCAGGTGGTTTGGATAACTCTATTTGCATATCATCATCCAAACACAATGTGAAAAAATGGTTGGAGTGTGTACCAACATCCTCAACAATAATGACACTAGATTCAACAAAGTATGTATCATCGATGTCCTTGGTTAACTCTAGTATCTTTTCTACCACATCGACATCCTCCGATTTCAGTTCCACCTTGGGTGGTTCTTCAATAGATGGATTGGCCGGCGGGTTCTCTCTTTCCTCTACGTATAGTGACTCAAACTCGAGAGCCTTTGGCCATACCCTTTTTTCCTCAAGTGCTAACACCCAATCTACCAGTTCTTCAACGTTCATATCATCTAAATTCATCAAACATTCATCCAAAGGGTCCCCAAAAGTCAGGGATGCATCATCTTTTTCTGAGATCACATTCACAGCATCAATAAGAGAGCATTTGGCGAGCGCACTAGGTCGCCTCACAGACTTCTGCACGTTGAAAGTGATTTCTTCATCATTGAGCCTCATCTTAAGTTCACCAGTCTCACAATCGATAAGAGCTCTGCCTGTGGCCAAAAATGGCCTTCCCAAGATTATGGGAATTTCCTCATCCACTTTGCAGTCTAATATCACAAAATCAGCAGGAAATACAAACTTCCCCACTTGCACCAATACATCATCCAGGATACCCGACGGTCTCTTCACCGTCCTATCAGCAAGTTGTAGCAGCATGGAGGTGGGCTTGACTCTACCAATCCCCAGTCTTTTATATATGGCCAACGGCATCAGATTAATGCTGGACCCCAAGTCACATAGAGCTTTGGTANAGCGTAAGCAGGCATTTCCTTCAACACATCAATCAATGGGATATTTACCTGTATTTGCTTTAACATGTCCAAGAACTTTTTGTACTGTTCATCCTTTTGGTATTTAGCTAGCCTCTGAGGGAATGGAGCTGGCGGTCTCTTTTTCCCAGTAATTGGGACTTTTCTTTCTCAGCCACCACCTCAACTACCGGCTTTTGTGGGCTATATCCATTTCTTTTTCAGTCTCACTCTGTGCACTGGGTTCTCCTTCAGTATGTTGCAACGTTACCTTGGTCAAGTTTGTTGCATTATCAAGTTCAATCGGCACGGGTACCAGTGTCTCGGCCTGTCTGCTTTCATGAGCTCTCTCCAGTTCCAAGTTTAAGTCTTTGCCAATGCAGAGAGTCACTGCCATCAGCTACCTTGGGCCCTGGTCCATAGGATTTACCTGAGTATCTGCAGGTAAAGTTCCAGGAGGACGATTGTTCACTGCCATAAATATTTGGCCCAACTGTACTTCAATATTTTTAATAGTTTCATCATGTGCATCTACTCTCTCACTGATTTTGGCATTTGACCCAATAACCTGCTGCATCATAGCTTCTAACCTGGAAAACCCATCTTCTTGCTTTCCCCCCTGTTGATGCTGAGGAGGGTAGTATGCTTGTTGTTGATTCTGATGGTTATACCCTTGTGGCCTCTGATACGGTGTTTCATTACCTTGTTGTCCCCTGGCAACCATATTTCCACTGTTCTGCTGTTGGTGGGGTGGTCTATATGGTTGAACTTGCTGACCCCAGTTCTGCCCCCTTGTTTCTGGCTTCCATAATTCGACACATAATTAATATTTTCTAGATAAGGAGGGTGATGACATTCTGCATTTCAGTGATTACCAAGTGGTTGACTAATTCAAGATGTGCATAAGCCCCCATTGGTTGTNTTTCTGTCTGAAGCTCAAGATTTCATCAATTTGTTGAGCAGTCTTGTTGGGTGGATGAAACTTGTTCATGAACTGTTTGACTAACTCCTCCCATGTGGTAATGGAATTGATGGGGAGTGAGTTTAGCCAAGGTTGGGCAGCGCCAGTCACTGAGAATGGAAACAACAACAGGTTTATTGCCTCCTGAGTGACGTTGGCTTCCTCTGTGTTTTGCAAATTGACAGGAAGTGTTTCAAATGCTGTTGGGGGTCTTCGATGTATGACCCTGAGAATAGCCGTTTGTTCTGCAATAAGTGCAGCATGTTATTTGTTATCTGGAATGACTCGGCATGTATCTGAGGGACCAGTATCGCAGTGGCCAAATTCTCAGCTGTGGGTTGTGCCCAGTCATATAAGGGAGCCTCTGCCCCTATTTGAGCGACTGGTTCTACCACATCATCCCCATTATTGATACGGTTGTGTGGATCTTCCATGTCAGTTTCAATTTTTTCAATTTGTGGTTGATGTTTGCTTTTCCGGTTGGTCCGGTTTAGGGCCTTGAAAACTTTCTCGGGTTCTGATAAGGCTTCAACTATTTCACTAGTCCTCGATGAGTTTCTAGGCATGCACCTGCAACACGTTAGCAAACGTTAAACTTTCAATGTAAAAACGAAAATTTAAAGAAAATTGACTATATTTCAGAATTTTGTATTTCTTCCAACTCAATTGATAATACCGTTAATTCCCCGGCAACGGCGCCAAAATTTGATCACGCTCAACTATGTCTAATAAAAGACTAAACGGGCGTTGCAAATATAATCCGGGGTATTATGCCCAGAGTCGATCCCACAGGGAATTTACGTATCAATCAAGTCTTTAGAATACGCAACTTTTACTCAATCAATTCTCTCAAGAATTTTTAATATAAATTGGTGATGTTTTACTAATTCTACATACAATAATAATAACTAACAATTACTAACAATGTGTTGTAAACAATCATTATAAAGGTGTAAGGCTATGGTTTCCCCCCGTTGGTCAACTTACTTCTCGGATGTTTCATATAGCTTGATTAGTTGTCTCTATCAATCATGAACACTCTATCTATCATAAATCTCTCTCAAGTAATTATGATAATTTACTAGACGCACTCTCTCAAGTTAAGCTAGCTAGATTGCATTACGGTTCACTTTAGATTACACACGAGGTATCATTATCTCTAATCCAACCTCTAAACCCTCGGTTATGACNTTTCAATCAACTACAACAAGAACGTAGTTGAACAAATAGAGATTAATCAATCAATCAAAACTATATTAATATCACAATAAGTTTATCCCCCAACGGGTTCCACCAAAACCCTAGGTTAAGAAAATTAGCTACTCATATTCATAATAATTAATTCTAAAATAAAGTGCATAATTGAACTACAAAATAATAAGTAAAAGCTATGAAAATCAATGTTTGCTTCACTGAGTAGTAATCCACAAGTTTTTCTTCACTTCAATGGCTTCCTTCTCTTTCCAATCCCTTCAAGTTGTGTTTTGGGGTCTATTTATATGTTTAGGACAAACCCTAAACATGTAGGAGACTTCTATTCCAACCGGGAAACACTTAAACCCTTCAAAACTCGGAATTGACTGGACATTGGGACCCAGGCGTTTGGGCGTAAACGCCCCCTTAAAGCCAGGGCAGGCCTGGCGTTAGGGCCCAAACGCCCCCCTAACGCCAGGGTCAGACTGGCTTTAGGGGCCAAACGCTCCACGCCAGGGACAACATGGATTTAGGGGCAAATGACCGGCTAATGCCCGGGTGTTTCCTTTTCGACTCTTAAGCATATTTTTGATTTATTTGCATCCCTTTACCTCGGTTTCCATCTCCAATGCACCTACACATGAAATAAACTCCATTATGCACATACAAAGTGTATTTTTTTATCATTAACGCACATAAAATGTAAGGCATATAACATGTTAAACCATGATTTCTAGCCACGCATCAAGTCCTATGTAACCTAGGCTCTGATACCAACTTGTCACGACCCCAAATCCTAAACCGGACGTGATGGCGCCCATCGTGGAACTAGGCTAGCCAAAAATCACATATTTACAGTTTCTTTTCAAAATACCAACTCATTTTAAACATTTCATAAACGTATATAAAATTACTAAATCCATTAGGCAAAACAAACAGTTAAATAGTCTAAACCATCCCCAAGACCCAGAGTCGACATGTCATGAGCATCTAAGGATAATACCAAATATTCTACTATTATAATACAAAACCTCGGAATGAAGAACTAGGTACAAAATAAGAAAGGGAAATAGAGATGTTGTTGATGCTGAACAACTACCTCTATGTCCCGACTTCGTCTCCGCACGGAAATAGATGACTAACGCTCGGTATCAACACCTGTATCTGCACACAGGGGTGCACGGAGTAATGTGAGTACGTCAACTCAGTAGTAATGAAAATAAATCAAGTCTAAGCAGTAAGAAACACATAAAAATCAAATCATCAGTTCACAATATGCACAACCTTTCTTTCCAACAGTATATATATATATATATATATATACATATATATATATATATATATATATATATATATATATGAAATCAACATGCCTTAAAAGCCAACTTCAGAAAAATCCTTTGAAAAATGTGTTTTCCATTAATTCCAGAAATAAAAATAACTGAAGGATTTAGCGTAAAATGAAATAAACCATAAGTAGCCCCTTGGGCAGAAACACGAATCATAAATCGTCCCTCGGGAAGAACATCACCCAGCATACCTCACAGTAACTCAGTATCAGCCCCGCGGGCAACCTCACTTTGACCCATACCTCCCAATCACTCGTCACTCGGCACTCGCACTCAATAGGTACATGCACTTACCGGGGGTGTGTACAGACTCCGGAGGGGCTCCTTCAGCCTAAGCGCTAATATCAAGCCACCTCGTGGCACATCATATCCTCACAATCAGCCCCTTGGCCTCACTCAGTCAGAAACTCTCAAAAACTCCTCGGGCGTATCAGTAACAACGGGGTACTCGACCCAAAACATAATTTTATATCTCAAAATAGTGTAAATAAGGTTGATTTTCGAAATCAGTTAAACATAACCTGACTGATTGTAAATCATAAATCAACACAGTGAGGAAAATAGAAGTAAAAAGAAAAGCTCCCAAGGGGTCTAAACAAGTCAGCACGAGGCCCTAAACATGGCTTATAGCCCAAATATAGCAATAGTTTTAATACACAATTTAACATATGATTTCGAGTAAAAATACGCAACTCAATAGTTGTCGCGGAGAGGACCAAGTCCAATCCAAAAATCGGTGCACGCCACATACTCGTCATCCAACATGTGCGCTATTCTAAAAACAGTGAGAAATACAGAATCTGGGGTTTCATACCCTTAGGACAAGATTTATAGCCATTACTTAACTCTACCGGCCACAATACTAATCAGTGATGCTCTTGCCCCTCAGATCGGCTCTCGATTGCTCCGAATCTAACCAAAACCAGATTAACATCATCAATATACGCTAAATGAACAAGTCTCAAGAGAAAACTATCAATTTTAGGCACAATTCTCGAAATTGGTCAAACCCTAGACTCGGGCCCACGTCTCGAAATTCTATAAAATTTACATCACTAGAATCCTCATCCTCCCATGATTCTATACATACTAAGAACACCAAAATCGGGCCACAATTGCCCACTCAAACCGTCAAAAGAAATTTCAAATTCTCATGCACCTAACCTCCCCAATTTTGGGTTTAAATCCAACTAATTTCCGGTTTAATTACTTAGAAAACAACATAGAATCGAGTTATAAAGTCGAAAATCTTACCTCCAAGTGATTCCCTTCGATTTCCTCTTCAAACTCTCTCAAAGAGCTCCAAAACCGCTCAACAATGGAGGAAAAATAGACTAAATTCGCAAAAATGGCCTTTTAAAACATTCTGCCCAGCACTAAATATTAACTCATTGCGATGGCGGGACCACCCACGCGATCGCAAAGAACAAACTTACTGCCTCCAAATTTTAGTCATTGCGATCACACCATTCCCCACACGATCGCAAAGCTTCGACTCCCTGACCTATGCGATCGTGTACCCATTCACGCAGTCGTGAAGAACAATTGCAACAACCTCACGCGCCCCCTTTTTCTTCTACGCAATCGCACAATGAACCACGCGACCGCACTACTCAAGTCTGCCCAACCTATGCGATTGCAAACCTTATTACGTGATCGCATAGAACAAATCTGCTTGTCTCAATCCTTACTCTACGCGATCGCGGGTGAACTCACGCGATCGCAGTGAAGAAACCACTGCTGCTAAAACACCAGAAAACTAGCAATCTCCCAAAGACCAAACGTGCCCGTTTGAGCATCTGAAATACACCCGAGGCCCCCGGGACTTCAATCAAACCTACCAACATATCCCATAATATCATTCAAACTTAGTCGAGCCTTGGAAACACCAAAACCAATGCAAAAACACAAAAATCACATCAAATTCAAGCCTATGAACTTTGAAATTTCTAAATTCCGCCAATGATGCCAAAAGCAACTAAAACACGTCCGATTGACCTGAAAATTTGCACACATATGCAAAATGACATTACGGACCCGCTTCAACTCCCGGAATTCCATTCTAACGCCGATAGCCTATTTTCCCCTGCCGACCTAAAATCACCAAAAACTAACTTTCGCCAATTCATGCCTAATTCTACACAGGACATCAAAACTTCATTCCGAACACACTCCTAAATCCCAAATCACCTAACGAAGCTGTCTGAGTCATAAAATCTATATTCCGAGGTCGATTACCAATAAGTCAACTCCCAGTTGACTTTTTCAACTATTAAGCCAATTTAAAATTCTAAGTGTCTCAGTTCTCACCACGACCACTCCGAACCCAAACCAACCGACCCAACAAAACATAAATAGGCTAAGAAACATACGATAAAGGAGAAATGGGGAAAACGGGGCTAATCTCACGGAACGATCGGCCAAGTCGTTACATCCTCCCCCTCTTAAATAAACGTTCATCCTCGAACGGGTCTAGAAACATATCTGGAGTCTCTAATAAGTAAGGATATCTGCTCCCCATCTCCCGCTCGGTCTCCCAGGTGGAATACTCCACCGGCTGTCCTCTCCACTGAACCTTCACTGAAGCTATATCCTTAGACCTCAACTTTCTGACCTGACGACCCAAAATAGCCACTGGCTCTACCTCATATGACATATCACCCTCGAGCTGAACCGTGTTGAAGCCCAAAATATGACACGGGTCACCAACATACTTCTGGAGCATCGAAACATGGAACACCAGATGAATACCTGATAAGCTGGGAGGCATGGCAAGTCTATAATCCACCTCCCAAATCCCTGGAGCACCTCAAATGGCCCAATGAACCTGGGACTCAGCTTTCTCCTCTTCCTGAACCTCATAACACCCTTCATGGGTGACACCTTCATCAGTACCTTCTTCCCAACCATGAAAGAGACATCTCGGACCTTCCAGTCCGCATAACTCTTCTGCCTAGACTGCGCCGTGCGAAGCCGATCCTGAATCAACTTCACCTTACCCAACGCATCCTGAACCAAGTATGTGCCCAATAGCCTAGCCTCGCCCGGCTCGAACCAACCAACCGGAGATCTGCACCTCCTACCGTATAAAGCCTCATACAGAGCCATCTGGATACTCGACAAATAGTTATTATTATATGCAAACTCCGCGAGTGGCAGAAACTGGTCCCATGAACCCCAAATCAATGACACAGGCACGCAACATATCCTCCAAAATATGAATAGTAAGCTCCGACTGCCCGTCGGTCTGAGGATGAAACTTTGTGCTCAACTCGACCTGAGTACCCAACTCTCTCTGCACGGCCCTTCAAAACTGAGATGTGAACTGAGTACCTCTATTAGAAATGATAGAAACTGGAACCCCATGAAATCGGACAATCTCCCTGATATAAATCTCAGCTAACCACTCCGAAGAATAAGTAGTACCAACAGGAATGAAGTACGCAGAAATGGTCTGCCGATCCACAATAACCCATATAGCATCACACCTCCTCGAAGTTCGTGGAAGCCCAACTACGAAGTCCATGGTGATTCGCTCCCACTTCCACATCGGGATATCTTATCTCTGAAGCAATCAACCTGGTCTCTGGTGCTCATACTTGACCTGCTGACAGTTGAGACTCCGAGCCACGAACTCAAAAATATCCCTCTTCATCCGCCTACACCAATAATTCTGTTTCAGATCCTGATACATCTTTGCGGCACCCGGATGGATAGAATACCGCGAATTATGGGCCTCAGCTAGAATCAAATCTCGAAGTCTATCCACATTGGGCACGCAAATCCGGCCCTGCATCCTTATGACCCGGTCATCACCAATAACCACATCCCTGGCATCACCGCGACGGACCCTGCCCTGAAGAACGAGCAATTGTGGATCATCATACTGGCGTGCTCTAATCTGATCATAAAGAGAAGACCTGGAGGCTACACAAGACACTACCCGCGGGGGCTCTGATAGACCCAATCCCACAAACTGACCCGCTAAAGCCTGAACATCAAGTGTTAATGGCCGCTCTGCTACTGGAAGGTAGGCTAGACTCCCCAAACTCTCCGCTCTGCGACTCAGGGCATCGGCCACTACATTGGCCTTCCCCGGATGATATAAAATAGTGAGGTCATAATCCTTGAGAAGCTCCAACCATCTCCGCTAACGCAAATTTAGATCCTTCTGCTTAAGCAGATGCTACAAGCTACGGTGATCAGTGAAAATCTCAGAATGCACTCCATATAAATAATGACGCCAAATCTTCAAGGCATGGACAATAGCTGCTAGCTCAAGATCGTGCACTGGATAATTCTTCTTGTGCACCTTCAACTGTCTGGACGCGTAGGCAATCACCCTACCATTCTACATCAAAACCGCTCCAAGGACAACTCTCGAGGCGTCACAGTAAACTGTATAAGAACCTCAACCCGTAGGCAAAAACAACACCGAAGTTGTAGTCAAAGTTGACTTGAGCTTCTAAAACCTCTCCTTACACTCCTCAGTCCACCTGAACTGAGCACTGCATGGGTCAGTCTGGTCATAGGTGCTGCAATAGATTAAAATCCCTCTACGAAACGGCGATAGTACCCTGCCAAACCAAGGAAGCTACGAATCTCGGTAGCTGATGACGGTCTAGGCCAGCTCTATACCGCCTCTATCTTCTTCGGATCAACCTGAATACCCTCACTGGACACCACGTGCTCCAAGAACGCTACTGAATCGAGCCAGAACTCACACTTCAAAATTTTTGCATACAACCTCTTCTCCCTCTAGGTCTGAAGCACCACTCCCAAATGTTGCTAATGATCCTCCCGAGATCGGGAATACACCAAGATATCATCAATAAACATGATGACGAAAGAATCTAGGTAAGGCCAGAATACACTGTGCATCAAGTGCATAAAGGCTGCTGGAGCATTGGTGAGCCCGAATGACATAACCAGAAACTCATAATGACCATATCTAGTCCTGAAACCAGTCTTCGGAATGTCTGGCCCCCGAATCTTCAACTGATGATAGCCGGAACGCAAGTCAATCTTGGAAAATACCCTGGCACCCTGCAACTGATCAAACAAGTCATCTACACGAGGCAAGGGATACCGGTTCTTCATCGTAACCCTGTTCAGCTGCCGATAATCAATACACATGCACATAGAACCATCCTTCTTCTTCACAAACAACATCGGTGCACCCCAAAGTGACACACTAGGTGGAATGAACCCCTTATCTAGGAGTTCCTGAAGCTGCTTCTTTAATTCCTTTAGCTCCGATGGTTCCATACGATAATGTGGAATAGAAATAGGCTGAGTTCCTGGCACTAGGTCAATACCAAAATCAATGTCCATGTCAGGTGGCATGCCTGGCAGGTCTGCAGGAAACACGTCCGGAAAGTTACGGACCATAGAAACCGAATCAATAGCGGGAGTCCACCACTTACATCCCTCACAAAAGCCAGATACGATAAACACACCTTCTCCACTATGCGCTGAGCCTTCAGGTAGGAAATCACCCTGCTAGTCATATACTCAGAAGAACCTCTCCACTCAACCCTTGGACATCCTGGCATAGCTAAGGTCACGGTCTTAGCGTTACAATCAAGAACAACATGACACGGAGATAACCAATCCATGCCTAATATCACATCAAAATCAACCACGCTGAGTAACAGTAGGTCCACTCGGGTCTGTAGACCCCCAATAGATATCAAACACGACTGATACACATGGTCCAAAATAATAGTATTGCCCACCGAAGTCGACACATGAACAGACGTAACTAAATACTCACGGGGCATATCCAAGAAATGGGCAAAATGTAACCTAGGCTCCGATACCAACTTGTCACGACCCCAAATCCTAAACCGGCCGTGACGGCGCCTATCGTGGAACTAGGCTAGCCAACAATCACATATTTATAGTTTCTTGGAAAAATCCCAACTCATTTTCAACATTTCATAAACATATATAAAATTCTAAGGATAATACGTAAAATTCTACTATTATAATACAAAACCACGGAACGAAGAACTAGGGACAAAATAAGAAAGGGAAAACGGAGATGTTGCGGATGGTGAACAGCTACCTCTATGTCCCGACTCCATCTCCGCACAGAAATAGATGACTAATGCTCGGTATCAGCACTTGTATTTGCACACAGGGGTGCATGGAGTAATGTGAGTACGCCAACTCAGTAGTAATGAAAATAAATCAAGTCTAAGCAGTAAGAAACACATAAAAATCAAATCATCAGTTCACAACATGCACAGCCTTTATTTCCAACAGTATATATATACATACATATATACATATATACNGGCTTTTAAGGCATGTTGATTTCACATATATATATATATATATATATATATATATGAAATCAACATGCCTTAAAAGCCAACTTAAGAAAAATCCTTTGGAAAATGTGTTTTCCATCAATTTCAGAAATAAAAATAACCGAAGGATTTAGTGTAAAATGAAATAAATCATAAGTAGACCCTCGGGACAAAACATGAATCATAAATCTCCCCTCGGTCAGAACGTCACTCAGCATACCTCACAGTCACTCAGTATGAGCCCCGCGGGCAACCTCACTGTGACTCATGCCTCCCAATCACTCGTCACTCGCACTCAGTAGGGTACCTGCGCTCACTGGGGGTGTGTACATACTCCGGAGGGGCTCCTTCATCCCAAGCGGTAATATCAAGCCACCTCGTGGCACATTATATCCTCACAATCAGGCCCTTGGCCTCACTCAGTCAGAAACTCTCAAAAACCCCTCGGGCGTATCAGTAACAACGGGGTACTCGACCCAAAACATCATTTTATATCTCAAAATAGTGTAAATAAGGTTGAATTTCGAAATCAGTTAAACATAACATGACTGAGTGTAAATCATAAATCAACACAGTGAGGAAAATAGTTGTGAAAAGAAAAGCCCCCAAGGGGTCTAAACAAGTCGGCACGAGGCCCCAAACATGGCTTATAGCCCAAATATAGCAATATTTTTAGTACACAATTTAACATATGATTTAGAGTAAAAAATACGCAACTCAATAGTTGTCGCGGAGAGGACCAAGTCCAATCAAAAAATCAGTGCACGCCACATACTCGTCATCCGACATGTGCGCCATTCTAAAAATAGTGATAAATACGAAGTCCGGGGTTTCATACCCTAAAGACAAGATTTATAGCCATTAGTTACCTCTACCAGGCCACAATACTAATCCGTGATGCTCTTGCCCCTCAAATCGGCTCTCGATTGCTCCGAATCTAACCAAAACCAGATTAACCATCAATATACGCTAAATGAACAAGGCTCAAACAAAGAACACCAAAAGCGGTCCACAATTTCCCACTCAAATCGTCAAAAGAAGTTTCAAATTCTCATGCACCTAACCTCCCCAATTTTGGGTTTAAATCCAAATAATTTTCGGTTTAATTACTTAGAAAACAACATAGAATCGAGTTATAAAGTCGAAAATCTTACCTCCAAGTGATTGATTTCCTCTTCAAACCCTCTAAAAGAGCTCCAAACCCACTCAACAATAGAGGAAAAATAGTGTAAATTCGCAAAAATAGCCTTTTAAAACATTCTGTCCAGCACTAAATATTAACTCACTGCGATCGTGGGACTACCCACGCGATCGCGAAGAACAAAGTTACTGCCTCATTGCGATCGCACCATTCCCCACGCGATCACGAAGCTTCTACTCCCTGACCTATGAGATCGCTTACCCATTCACGCGGTCGTGAAGAACAATTGCAACAACCTCACGCACCCCCTTTTTCTTCTACGCGATCGCACAAGGAACCACGCGACCGCAATGCTCAAGTCTGCCCAACCTATGCGATCGCAAACCTTATTATGCCATCGCAAAAAAAAATCTTCTTGCCTTAATCCTTACTCTATGCGATCGCGGGTGAAATCACTTGATCGCAATGAAGAAACCATTGCTGCGAAAACACCAGAAAACCAGCAATCTCCCAAAGACCAAAAGTGCCTGTTTCAGCATCCGAAATACACCCGAAGCCCCCCGGGACTTCAACCAAAACTACCAACATATCCCATAACATCATTAAAACTTATTCGATCCTTCAAAACACCAAAAACAATGCAAAAACACCAAAATCACATCAAATTCAAGCCTATGAACTTTGAAATTTCTAAATTCCGCCAATGATGTCGAAACCAATCAAAACACGTTTGATTGACCTAATAATTTGCACATATATCCAAAATTACATTACAAACCCGATCCAACTCCCAGAATTCCATTCTGCTCCCGATAGCCTATTTTCCCCTGTCGACCGGAAATCGCCAAAAATTAATTTTCGTCAATTCATGCCTAATTCTACACCGGACATCAAAACTTCATTCCGAACACACTCCTAAGTCCCACATTACCTAACGAAGCTATCTGGGCTATAAAATCTACATTCCGAGGTCGTTTACCAATAATTCAACTCCCAGTTGACTTTTCCAACTATTAAGCTAATTTAAAAGACTAAGTGTCTCAATTCTCACCACGACCACTCTGAACCCGAACCAACCGACCCAACACAACATAAATAGGATAAGCAACATATGATAAAGTAGAAATGGGGAAAATGGGATAATCTCACAGAACGACTGGTTGGGTCGTTACAGATATAAACATTTCAAAATGAGGGTTTAGCCATTTTTATCAAAACTTGAGATAAAGAGCTCAGTTTTGGAAGAAATTTTGAGGGATTTTCAAAGGTATCGATTGGGTAATGATTCTTCACTTTTTTTTGGTTATATCCCACTAATTTATCAATAATTCCATTCTTTAATTTCGGATTTGGGTTGAGAAAATTGAGAAAAATGGGATAAGTTCTTCAACCAAATTTTAGGGTTTTGATTGAGATTTTGACATCGGATTTGAGTAATTTTGGTACGAGTGAACTCGTGAGTGAATGGATGTTCATATCTTGTGACTTTTACCCGATTCCAAGACATGGTCCGGGTAGGGTTTTTAGGGAAATTTTTGAATTTCTTGTTAAAGTCTTTATTTCATTAATTAGCTTAGTCTATTATAGTTGTTTTTATGATATGTAATTGTGTTTGGATTGATTTGGTCCATTCAGAGTTGGATAATCGAGGAAAAGGCATTCTTACGGATTGATTTGAGCTTGGTTTGAGGTAACTGACTTGCCTAACCTTGTGTGGAGGAAATCCCCTTAGGATTTGGTACTGTTGTGATATGTGAGCGCCGTGTACGTGAGGTGAAGAGTGCATACATGGGCTATTGAATGTAAAACCCGATTTTTACTGATCAGTAGTAACTTCTTTTAATCTTAATTGATTTATACCAATATGTCTAGTTATCATGTTTAGTCTAATATCGAATGTCTACGTGATTTAACTGCTTATTTGAACTCTATGCATCATGCCTAGTTGATTTCTTCCTTTTCCTTGATCTTTATCAGACTTAACTGTAAAATTCTTGTTGTTAACTGTTGTATTTATCGGTTTGAGTTGTGTGTTTACTTTTGAGACTACGAGGTAGTCCCTCGGGAGTTCTCCCTACACATTTACTTTTGAGACTACGAGGCGGTACCTCGGAAGTTCTCCCTGCATATTTACTTTTGAGATTACAAGTCGGTACCTCGGGAGTTCTCCCTGAAAATTTACTTTTGAGACTACGAGGCGGTACCTCGGGAGATCACTTTGCATATTTACTTTGGGACTATGAGAAGGTATCTCAGAAGAATCCATGATGTTTATCCCTGTGTGTTATACTGCTATTTTGCTGTGTTTTCCTTTTTGTTAAATTCCAGTCTCTTATTATACTGCTACATTCTCCTGCTTTATTTATTATATACCAGTGGGCCCTGAAATGACCTCGTCACTACTCGACCGAGGTTAGACTTGGCACTTACTGGGTATCATTGTGGTATACTCATGCTACTCTTCTACACGTGTTTCGTGTGCTGATCCAGGTTCTCATTATCAGCCACGTCATCAGTGAGCAGCGACGGTTTAGAGACTTCGAGGTATATCTGCCGCATCCACAGACCTCGGAGTCCCCCTCTATTCTCCCCTATGTCAATTACCTTTTATATTTCTTTTATTAGACTCTAGTGTATAGAGATACTAGTTTCCTCTGTAGCTTGTGACTTATGATGTTTCGGGTTTTCGGAAGACTGTGATTTCTAAAGTATTGGTTATTGTACATGCCGAGCGACATTATTACCAGTTATTCAGTTATCTATTGCAGTTAGTAGTTAAGTTTTACTTTTATTTTTATTATTTTCATAATTTGTTAGTCTTACCTAGTCGTAGAGACTAGGTACCATCATGACGTTTTACGGAGGGAGATTTGGTTGTGACATAAAGGATTGGAAGAATTAACTTGCTGGATTTGCATGGTCCAAATGTAATACATTTGGTGTCTTCGCGACTATGAACCAAACTTAGACCAATAAAATTTAACTCACAGATTTACTGGTGAAATGTAATATTTCTATGAATCAATAGTTATTATTGTAAGTCAGAGATTTTATCAATCACATTTTGACTCCTGGTAATTTTTTTGTTCAACGCGGTTATGTGCCCAATAGGCCATGCGCGTGTCTGCACTCTCATATAAGTGAATTCATCAAGTGTATACTGCTTAATGACTATGAATTTCATTAAGAATTATAACTCATTCTCTCAATTAGTAGGAGTCAAGCACTCTCTTTTAGTGCTTTAGTTCTAATATCAACTTGTTATTACCCATATGAACCTACTTCATGGCATCTTCAATCACATAGGTTGGGTTTCCATCTCTATTGAAAACATCTCAGCTTTAACCCCATCTCTTTTGAGGTTTAAAGAATTAATTTTTTTCCCACAAGTTTAGTCAGCGGATTGGCCAAATTTATCTCTGACTTCACATAGTCAACGAAAATTATTCCGTCTCTTAACAGTTTTTTTATGACATCATGTTTCAATTTCATGTCTCTACTTTTACTACTATAAGATTTATTCTTTGCAATAGCTATTTCCGCTTGACAATCACAATGCATAGAGACATGAGGTAATACGTACTTTATTAAAGGAATATTAGCTAAGAAGTTTCTTAGCTACTCAGCCGCAAAACCAGCTAACTCCAGAGTTATAAATTCTGATTCCGTAGTCGATCTGGCAATGATTTTCTGTTTAGCTAAATTCCACGATATTGCACCACCACCAAGGGTGAATACATAACCACTAGTCGATTTTGTTTCATCTGAATCAGAAATCCAGTTTGCATCACTATACCCTTCTAAACTAGAAGGAAATTCACTACATAGGATACCATAATTCATGATTTCTCTCAAATATTTCATTAGTCTATCCAATGCAGACCAATGCTCTCTATTGGAACTATGATTATATTTACTCAGTCTACACACAACATAGGTTATATCAAGCCTTGTAAAGTTCATTAAGTTCATCAGAATCCCAATAATCTGCGCATATTTAGACTGAGCAACTGGGTCACCATTATTATTTTTCAACTGAGAGTTAGCATCAAAAGGAGTTCTCACAAATGTGACATTAAAATCTACAAACTTCTTAAGAAGTCTCTCAAAATAATGTTCTTGCGACGACATTATTCCATCTTCATTCCTTATAACTTTAAATCCCAATATTGTATTTAGATCTTTCTTAACAAAATTAGCAGACATAAATAATTTAGATGGTATAAGGATGATTTATGAGGATTTGAAAACAATATCATATACGAAGGAAGTACAATGGGTCAATATGCTATCAAGTATGTGTTATCCAACAAATTCAATATTCTACCCTTGGATTCTAAGAAACTTTACTTTATGTTCTTTCATGTATAGTTATTCAAACAATATGTTCTAATAATACTAATATTATTTCATAGGTGTATACTACATGTTTTAAAATACACGTGCAACGCACTTGTCAATATATATATATATATATAATGTAAAATGTAGTTGTGGAAAATATTTTGGCTAGTTGAGTCCATCTCACATAAGCATAAGCTTATTTGTAAGGTAGGCTTTGTTGGCAATATTTTTTGGGACCCAAAAATATTGCATTGTGTGGTGGATATCATTTGCACAAGTCGTATATTTTCTTTACAACTAAGAGGTCAAGGAGTTTTTTCCTATAAAAGGAAAGGCCATTAGTTCACTTTAAACATATCAACAAGACTTGAGTCTTCATTTCTTGTTTCTTCTCCTCCTTTAGTAATTGAGAGTATTTTGTAAGAGAGTTGAGAGTCGAAAAACACTTGTGTGATCCCTTTTCTATGGAGTGATCTTGTGATATTATTCTCTCGGGGATATTTGGTATTAATTAGAGTACTTACTCTAATTTTGTACGCTTTTTCGCACTCTTGTTGGTATAGTGAATTTGCTCCTCTCCGCTTGTGGACGTAGGTCACATTGACCGAACAACGTTAAATTGGTGTCTTCTTTATATGTTTTAATTGTCGTTGTTATCAACTTGTATTGTCTTTGTTATTGTCATTATAACATTGTTTGGACAAATTCCGCACTACCTATGTTCCCGATCTTAACAAATTGGTACCAGAGCCGAATCTAACCAGGTTAGTTTCAATAGCCACAATGACTCTAACAAAGACCTATGTTGAGAAATTTGACCAAAGTGAAAACTCAGAATGTGGCAATTAAAGATGGAAGCTATCTTAATTCAGGATGGCTTAGACTTGGCGTTGCAAGGAAAGGAGAAGAAGCCAAATAAAATGACGGACGAGGAGTTTGCCATCAATCAGGTATCATCTTAAAGCTCTCAAATGAGGTTTTACGTGAAGTTTCTATAGAGACCACAACCAAATGCACGTGGGAAAAATTGAAAACCTTATATATGAAGAGGACGGTGAAAAATAGACTTTACCTGAAGCAAAATCTTTATACAATTCGTATGCGTGAAGGTACCTCTATTCTCTCTAATCTTGACACCTTTGATTCCATTTTTATGGATTTGAGTAATATAGATGCTAAAATTAAAGATGAGGATCAAGCCGTGTTACTCCGTAGTTCTTTACCCCCATCTTTTAAGCATATAAGAGATAATATAATTTATGTAAAAGATAATATCTCTTATAAGGATATTAAATCTATATTAAAATCAAAAGAACATATAGATAATGATATTACTAGGGAAGCTAGTGGAACTCAAGCGGAAGTTGGATTATTTGTTTAGGGTAAATTCGACTCCATATCCAGATACAATAATTTAGAGAGTCATTACTGTCATAAGTAATGTTAGATATGTTTCTGAGTTGAAGAAAAATCTCATCTCTTTAGGCACGTTAGAATCCCTTGGGTGCAAATTCACTGGTAAAGGTGGAGTTTTAAAAATATTTCAAGGTGCTCTTGTGATCATGAAAGCACACATGTCTGGCTCATTGTATACGTTATTGGGATCCACTGTTATAGGCCCTACTACAGTTTCAGTATCATACTACTAGTCTGATTTTGATGGCATTAAATTTTGACATATGCCTATTGGGGCTTTTGCGGAGAAGGTGAAGCAAATTTACTATATCATCCAAAAATAGGACAAAGTGAAGATTTGTAATTATGGTCAATATTTTGGCTAGTTGAGTCCATCTCACGTAAGCATAAGCCTATTTGCAAAGTAGACTTTGTTGCCAATATTCTTTGGGACCTAAAAATATTGTGTGGTAGATATCATTTGCACAATCTTTTCTTTTACAGCTATGTGGCCAAGGCTTTTTTGCCTATAAAAGGAAAGACCATTAGTTTAGTTTAAACACATCAACTAGACTCGAGTCTTCATTTCTTGATTCTTCTCCCTTTTTAGTAATTGAGAGTATTTTGTAAGAGAGTTGAGTATTGGAAAACACTTGTGTGATCCCCTTTCTTTGGAGTGATTTTGTGGGGTTATTTTCTCGAGTTATTTGGGATTAATTAGAGTATTTACTCTAATTTTGTACGCTCTTTTGTACTCTTGTTGCTACAGTGAATTTGATCCCCTCCACTTGTGGACGTAGGTCACACTGACCGAACCGCGTTAAATTGGTGTCTTCTTTATATACTTTAATTGTTGTTGTTATCAACTTTCATTATCTTTTTTATTGTCATTATAACGTTGTTTGGCTAAATTTCGCACTACCTAGGTTCCCGATTCAAACATATATATATATATATATATATATATATATATATATATATATATATATATATATATATATATATATATATATATATATATATATATATATATATATATATATATATACAATGGAATCGAGTACTCTACCATTTTGAGGGGCGCCCACACAAAGGGAATTCCTTTCTTGTCAAATTCAAAATTTAATACAAGAAAATATATACTTTCCAGAAAAAACAAAAAAGAGCAATTTATTTTTCTGGCTACGAATTTGTCTTTCATTTCAAAGCATAACTTGTATCCATAAGCTTCATACTCGCCCGGAGTTCGCTCCCAGAAATATAGCCATCTCTGCCAACGGAGGTCAATCTACGAGCCTCTTTTATATATATATATATATATATATATATATATATATATATATATATATATATATATATATATATATATAAACAGATGAAACTAGTGCTTGGTAAAAGAAATTCCTAGTTGAATTGTGTGTTTCAAGCACAAGAAGTTATAGTATAAAAACAAGGGAAGAAAAAAGACCTCCTTTTAATACAAAACCAGTAAAATTTATGGGGAAAAAAAGGAAACTTGCTTGATTAAAGTATCTAAACATGAAACTGCTACTGATCAGAAAAACACCATGAAATCATGTTATCTTGAAATAATACTTCAGTCGAACTGAATATCATCGATAGGGTCCATTTCTCCGTTCCAATAAAGTAATTTGTCATTGAATTGATGGTTGTTGCTATGACCAGTATCATTCACCGCTAACGTGCCGTTCAAACGAGTGTGCCCCTCAAGAACGCTAAGGGTGCCTTCCATCTTACCCAAATGTTGGCCAAAGATCTCCACGGCATCCATCCCCACGTTCATCTTCATCACCCACTCTTTACCGAGCGAGATGTCCTCAGGCAGGACCTCCAATTCATCTTCGCTCGCCTCCGTGGCAGATGGCTCTTGGGATGTAAGCCCTTCGTTTGACACAACCTCGGGTGGAACCTCCTGGCTCTTATTGGTGGCATTCCTCTTTTTGTTACGGCCGCTCTGGCCAGCAATATTCTGGATGACGTTGGCTTGGGTGTTGGCAGCGTTAGTTTCTCCGTCGTTTGCCATTCCCTTAGTTGCAACCTTCGCTCTGATACCACGTTGTCACGTCCTTAGTCATTAACTAAGTACACGTGCGGCACTTGACACTTGCTCACGATCTTGCACAACTTGCTCACGTTCTTGCTATGCCAAGTCAGCTTTACTACACTCAAAATCGCTAAGAGAATGGTAGAAAGAACACAAGAGAATTGCTAAGGACAGCTTTGTATGAGAGAGAACTTGATTATTTTGTTTGGTGAATTTACAAATGAATGTCCCCCTATTTATACTAATCACCTAAGGGCTAGTGTAAATAATAAGTGTTTCACAAGTCCTTCCATATTTACAAATAAGTAGACCCTTTAAGAATTTTCTACAAGTCTAGAAAATTCTAAGGACTTTCCTAGCAATTCCATAAGGATCTAGGGTATTCCAAAGAAAATGTCCACACTTCTCTAGATTTTTCTCATAAATTCTAGCCTTCCTCTTATATAAGTTTCCACATGGCATTAATATATGCCAAATGGCGCCTATGTGACATGATGATATGGCGGGTCATCACACTCTCCCCCACCTAATATTGCGACGATCGCGGCGTAATGTTACTGCATAAAATCTCGGATCTTATCTTTGAATTGCCACAAGTCTTCATACCGTTCCCACGTGGCCTCCTCTGGTGATTGCGGTACTGTAATAAAATTATCAGATGGTGCGGTGTAAAAAGAATATTACTATTGTGTGAAAGAATATGCGAGAATATAATAAACATGTGATTATATATGTGAATATATTTCGTGGAGATTAATTAATGGCATAAAACAAAAATGTAAAAGCATGAATTTGTTATGTGCAGGTACATCTTGTGTGAATTTGTTATGTGCAGGTACATCTAGCCAATTAATCCTATGTCGCAAACCAGGGACGCAAAGTTTGATGTTTGTTTAGAATGAATTTTCAAAAATTTATGCTGCTCTTTAAAGAAAATCAATGTGAACAAAAGTTAGAGCGTTGATCATGACAAAGCAATCACAATGAGTGAAAGGGATATACACTAAAATTATTGTATATGAGGAAGTATTAAATGAGCTACACTTAATTACACCATTGTTCCTCATAAAATAAAAATACATAAAAGAATCACATATATCTAATAAAACTTTGATTATTCAGCTTTAAAGGTTCACATGATATCCAATCTTCACTTTGACAAACAAGTGCAATATGACGATTCAAAACTAATACAACAACAACAACCCAGTGGAATCTCACAAGTGGAGTTTGGGATGACGATCAATATTAATCAATCACATAAAATTATACTTTATTTTTTCATGTATTTTACTCAAAATTTGTTTATAATATTGATATTATTTTACGAAACCATATATAATATGACTTGGTATACACGAGCAACGCACATGCGAAGAAACTAGTATATATAAAAAGATTGAAACCAGTGCTTGGTAAAAGAAGTTCCTATTTGAATTGTGTGTTTCAAGCACAAGCAGTTTTAGTATAAAAACAAGGGAAGAAAAAAGATCTCCTTTTAATACAAAACCAGTAAAATTTATGGG
>ML364967.1:0-34189 GCA_005239505.1 Nicotiana paniculata | reverse complement strand
TCTCAATAAAATACTCATGTCTATGCACTGTCGAGGATCGAACGGCCCGTACCAAAAGTGCATTCAATATAATAATACTCTTTGTGCACTGCCGAGGATCAAACGGCCCGTCCCATAAGTGCGCCTCTCAATATAATAATCATATTTATGCACTGCCGAGGATCGAACGGCCCGTACCAAAAGTGCATTCTAAATTCGTCGTGGAGTACGGCCCGCTCCCATGAGAGTAGGGAAAATAACACTCTGCTCGCGGAATGTAAATTGCGAAGCGGTCACATGCAGACATGCACAATCAACAATCCACCCCGAATACGTCGGGAACACAAATACTCAAGTAAATGACCGATTTCTCTTTTAAAAAAACCATAAATAGTATTTAAATCCCTTTTTCGAAATTCACTTGCCGAATTTTATATAACGTTTAATAACACAACCTTATCCAGAAATACAATTGCCCGCGAAGGAAATAAATTCTCTTTTTTGATGATTTAGAAAATAAAATCTAATCTTCCTTAGTCATTAAATTACAATTTCGAATTACATTAGCAGTCTAACATCAGAGACAAGATCACAGGTACAATAGGTAAGGCATGTTGGTGGGTCCTAAGCTACCCGAACATGGCATAACAGTAGCTACGCACGGACTACCGTCACCTCGTGTGTACGTATCCCCCGAAGATTATAGTTTATACTTAATTAACTCACCTAGGGGACGATTCCCCATCACAAGGTTAGAAAGGAGACTTACCTCGCTCCGAAATTCCAACACCAGCTTCCAATCCCTTCCGATGACTCCAACGGACGCACAACGCTCTGAAACTACCACATAACAGCAAAGCAATGAAAATTCATCCTAATACTCACAAAAAATTCAAATTATATATTTTCCCAACCCCGCTCGAAAAAATGACTAAAATGCCCTCGGACCCACGTGCCCGGAACTCCGAAATTCTCGAAGATACATTCTACCATAGCCCTACTAGTTCAATCATACAATTTACTCTACATTCCATACTCAAATTCGTGGCTAAATTCCAAATTTACATTTTCTAGGTTTCTTCAAAAATTTCCCAAATTCCTACCAATTTCCATGTCTAAACCATGTATATAATCTTGTATTTATCTTACAAACGGAAGGAATTTACTTACCTTGATGCCTAAATAAAATCCCCCTTGAAATGCTCTCCAAAATCGCCCATGTCAAATGAAAAATGGGTGAGAAATGACAAAAACCCGACTTTAAAACATTCTGCCCAGACCTCCTATCGCAGTTGCGGTCCAATAGCCGCTCCTGCGGCTCCGCACCTGTAGAAATTCCATCGCAGGTGCGGCTCTGACTCAACCCAGCATCTCTCGCTTCTACGGCCCCTTTTCTCACCTACGCTTCCGCAGGTGCGACCCATCTTCCGCACCTACGGCCTCCTCATCTCCAGCCCAGAACACGCACCTGCGGTCAAAGCCTCGCAGGTGCGGTTACACCAGATGGCAGCAGCCTTCAGCCTTCTTCAACTTCAAACATTGATCCGTTAACCACCCAGAATCCATCGAGGCCCTCGGGACCCCGTCAAATTATACCAACATATTCCAAAACATCATGCGGACTTGCTCGAGGCCTCAAATCACATCAAACAACATCGAAACCACGAATCGCACCCAATTCCCAACTTTATGAACTTAGAATTTTCCAACTTCTACATCCGATGCCAAAACCTATAAAATCACGTCTGATTGACCTCAAATTTTGCGCACAAGTCATATTCAACATTATGGACCTGCTCCAACTTCTGGAATCGCATTCCGACCTTGATATCAAAACTTCCACTTCCGGTCGGATTTCTCAAAAACTTTGAAATTTCTATCTTTAACCAAATGACCTCAAAATGACCTGCGTACATCGAAATTCACTTCTGATCGCGCTCCCAACTCCAGAATCACCATACGAAGCTATTCCCAGACTCGGAATCCCAAACAGACATCAACAACCCTGAAATGCACTTCAAGCCCAAATCTATGAAATTCTTCTAAAATGCTAACTTCCACAATATGCATCGAAACGCTCCCGGGTTATCCAAAACCCGATCCGGACATACTCTCAAGCCCGAAATCATCATACAAACCTGCAGGAACCTTCAAATCCTTATTCGGAGGTCGTTTACTCAAAATTCCAATCTTAGTTGATTTCTCCAACTTAAGGCTTCTGAAATGAGAATTTTCTTTCCAAATCAAATTCTAAACTTCCTGGAATTCAATTTCGACCATGCCCACGGGTCATAATACCTGAAGTGGAGTTGCTCACGACTTCAAACCGCTGAACAACGCGCTAGGGCTCAAAACGACCGGTCGGGTCGTTACTATATATATATATATATATAGAGAGAGAGAGAGAGAGAGAGAGATAGAGAGAGAGAGTGTTACATTTCTTTTTTTTGTTTCATTTTAATTCATTTTATCTTTGTTTATTGTTGTTAATAGTTTTGGCCTGGCTAAATAGACAGGTCCATAAGTTTGCTATTTTTATTATTATTGGGCCTGGCTAAATAGACAGGCCCATAGCTTTGAAAGTTTAAGAGCTGGGCTCTTCAGGCTAAAAGTCACTTGAGTTAGGCCCAAAACCAATCTGGTTTTGAGGTAATTCCAAGACCTTCAAGGGTCGAATTTGGAAACCTAGTTCTAAAAAATCATTTTAGAAAGTGCTAAAACTTTCTAGAATAGGGAAAATTGTCCCAATGTTGAGTAGGAAAAAGGATAAGACTCTGAAATATCCGAAAATAGGACACTTGTCCATTTTTTGAGATAAATAAGATTCCAGAAACTTGACAGCTGTCCATTTCTGTACAAAAGATGCCATTTTCCCTAATTTATAGAGAATTCTGACAGATTCTATAGGCCTTAATTCTCATCCTTTTCAACCTCCTCATTCTATAAATACAATCATTCTTTTCATTCTAAGGAGAGATAGAGATTCTGAGATTCAGATACACAGAATTTTCTCACATTCTCAGTTTTAACAGAGATTCTTACCAATTTTTTTACACACTTGAAAACAGAGATAATTTTATAAACCTGAAATAAAAAGCTGGAGTCTCTTTCTTTCACTAGTATCAAAGAACTCCTACTAGTTTTTCACATTGTCTTCTGGATTTCTGAGTTCTCATTTGGAAGTTGGTTTTGATTTTCTGCTTCGATTTTCTTGCTACTGCTCTTACTCAACTTTTCAGAGACTTATTTTCTTTATTTGTTTGTGTTCTTGCTGCTATCAAGGTATTTTCTTAACAAGATGTAAAGCTCCTTTCTTTTTGCTGAATCATTACTGAAATTTGTTGATAAATCTGCACCTAGTTTGAATATTGTATGAACCATGTTAGTTTGAAGTTGTTTACTTGAAAGTTATGTTACAAATTCATTTACACTGTTTTAGGCAAACCTATTAGTTTGAAAGTGTTTTGAAAATTAAAAAAACCTGCTTAAAGAGTCATATACTCATAAAATATGTATGTTCATATTCAATAGTATCACATAGGTCATTTTCAGGAAATTCTGTCAAAATATCCATAGGCAGTTTATTATTAGTTCAGTCGGCAAAAATGTAATAATTTTTACTGCATTTTCCAAGTAAATTAAAAAGTGGTTGTAATGCATTTTCAGGCCCAAAACCAATTGGATTTATGGAATTGTGTTCTGATTTTTTTTACTAAATCAAATGAGTTGATCAAATGGCCATCACACTTTAAGATTTTCGAAATACAAATAAGTTTGAAAACCTACATTCCGAAAAATAAAAACTTAGGCAAATCAGTAGGGAGAAAGTCCAAAATTTGGCAAAAAATTTTGATTTATTCAAAACTCTTTTTATTTCTGTTTTGAAAGATAAACGAAATATAGGCAAGTGTTATAAATTTTATTTCAAAATTCCTTTCAGAAACATGTAGTGGGATAGAGTTCACTTGGACTCATTATCATCAGGTCCAAAATTTTATCTTTTGAATTTATTTGTCCACAAATGGATATTGTGCCAGAGTCATTTGGACTCATTACTAGGCCCAAAACCTTTTTGAATCAAATGTGTTTGAATGATTAAATGTTGAATTAGATCAGAGTCCAATTGGACTTAAACATACCCAAGTTCTTTCTGATTAGTTCAGTAGTAGAGTCCAAACAATGGACAACATAATCATGGGCCAGAGTCCATTTGGACAGTCCTTATGAGGCCTCAAATTAAAATCTGGGCCTCATAAGCAATTTGTAGGTACACGCCCTATTAGATACAATCAAGTCACATTAGTATTGAACCTTTTACACCTAGATATATGACCTAGGATTAGAGATATAAGCATGACTTTAGGTACTCATAATCAAATTAATGATTACAATTCTGGACACGCATGCGTGACATAGTTGTGATACCAAAATAAACCAAGTTACATGTTCGCGTGACCATGGTCAAACTCCCTTAGTAAATAAAGCGCCTTAATCAAATACTCGTAGAAATTCTTTTAGGCGCAGATTTTAAACTACTATCGTGATTGCGTACATGTCCGCGTGACGTGATCCCGATTTCAAATAAATCCAAGGTACCGTTCGCGCGGCTTTGACTATTTTTCTTAAATAAACCAAACATCGTGAATTGTGTACACGTATGCATGACATGATTTTCGACACACCAAACTAATATGGTATACATACGCATAACTCGCATTAAGGTAATCCTTTAGACGAATCAAGTGATTAATATCGGTAAAAGATAAAAATAAACATAGGTCCTAAAAAGAGTAATTAGACAAAATATGCCAAGTATTAATCATTAAGCGACCGTTCTAGAACCACGGAACTCGGGAGTGCCTAACACCTTCTCCCGGGTTAAAAGAATTCCTTACCTAGTTTTTCTGGTTTTGCAGACTTTAAACAAAGTCAAATTTCCTCGATTTGGGATTTTAAAATAAACTGATGACTTGGGACACCATAAATATTCCAAGTGGCTACTCTGAATAAAAATAATAATCCCAAATCCGATTAATGTCACTCAAATTGGAAAACCTCCCTATATCCTTACCCTTGCCGGGAAAAAAGAGGTGTGACAGCTCTGGCGACTCTGTTGTGGACCTGAACCAAGAATCTCTGGTCAGGGTTCAAGAATTCGAGCTTGTTAATATGATTTTTACTTGGCTTTATTGATTGTGATATTGCTGTATTTTGTGGGCCTAATGTGCTAATTGTCATTTATTTACCGCTTTGATATTTATTTGAACTATATTTAAATTGTCTTATTACGCATCCCTCCTGGGCCTTCTAAAAATTGGTGCACACATTCGCGTGACCTGCTTTTCTGTTAGAGGTCATACAAATCAAGAACGGGGATGGATCAGCCACTAAGCCGGATAGCCTTTCGTGCTACCGGTACATCGCTCCCACCTCGGCTCGAGTTGTCCGCTCGGGTAAGCCAGGTCTAGAACAAAGCCCCAGGTTTAAACCTAGAATGACAAAACCTCATGTTGGATCCCTAGTAGGAACGCTTATTTGCATCATGTGCATTTTTGACTTAGGGGACTCAACACAGGGGTTGGGTCCGTCTAGGACAGGTGTACCCGAAAACAAAAAGACCATTCTAATGCATCTTACCTGCTATGTGTACATTATTTGTTTCAGCTTGTTTGTTGAACGGCTAAAAAAGAAAATAACAAAAAAACCAAGAGCGAGGGAGGATAGAAAATTTACCAGTTTTGAAAACCCTAATATTTGAAAAATACCTCGAAACTCTTCAAAAAGAAAGAGGAGAAAAAGAATTTCAAAATAAGTGAAAATGAGTCAAGATCATATTTTTCAAGTTGTGTCAAAACTGATCGAATTACGTGGGTCTGATTCTCACCGGATGTGAGATACATAGGAAAACCTTATCGGTGCCGACCCCACTTTTCAAAAATAAACAAAAATAAGTTCATTAGTTAAAATAAAATCGACCCAGCTTCGGTTAAGTCTTGTACCGTTCTTGCCATAATAGACTTAGAATACTTTACATTGTCGAAGGGCTATTTTCGTTAAGAACGGACATGTCTTTCACTTTTCCTAGAAAAGTACCCTGCCTCGGCCTCAAAACTTTATTCAAAAGTAAGAAGGGGCCACTGTTGCAAAAATGACCGTTTTGGTCAATGTTGCGCAAATAGCCACTTTTTAGGAGATGTGTCTTTTGAAAATTAAAATTGGTCTTTGTAAAAATAGTTTGTTGGTCTTTTCCTTTCAAAATTAGAAGCAATCTTAACCCTACGCGTTTAGAGGCGCAAACTGAGTACTGTCCAGAATTCGCAACTGAATATCGTAGAGGAAACTCCCCTACAACTCTGAATATGGTGGCATGACCTAGATAAAGAGGGTAAAGAATGGGTAGTTGAGCAATTGGGGGATCTCATTGACATCATGAAGGTTAAATCAAGAGATGACTTGATCAAAGCTTTAGTAACTTTCTGGGACCTGGTTCATAATGTATTATGTTTCTCAGATTTCGAACTCACTCCTACCCTGGAAGAAATAGCAGGTATACGGGTTTTGGTCGGGATTTAAGGAACCGACAACTCATCTTCCCAAGGCCCATGTCAGTGCGTCATTCCTTTGATTTCCTATCTATCAGCAAACAACTCAGAAAGATCCGGGTGGTTGATGGTTGTTGCTCGTTCTATTTCTTGTACTCTAGATATGGCTTTCCAGACGGGTTAGAAACACATGAAAAGGGTCTAAACAACAAACAAGACAAGGATACCTGGAGAATTCACCGCAGAATAGCCTTCATAGTGGCATTCTTGGCTGTAATGGTCTTTCCAAATGAAAAAGGGACCATTGATGTTCGTGTGGCTAGAATTGCTCAAGTTTTGACTGAGAAAAAGGATCACACTCTATCTCCGCTCATACTATCTGATATTTTTACCGGGCTTTAACACAGTGCAAGTCGGGGAAAACATTCTTCGAAGGTTGCAACATTATTCTCCAAATGTGGCTAATCGAACACCTTCGTCATCACCCGAAATTCATGAGCTATGGTCCTGACAAAACCAATTTCATCGAAAGCTATGAAGAAAGAGTAAAAGATTACAATTCCCCGGAGGGAGTTGAAGCTTGGATCGACCATCTGAGAACTTTACGGGTAAATCAGATAGAGTGGACTCTGGGATGGCTTCCTATCAGGGAGGTTATACACATGTCGGCTACAAGAAATCATTTGTTGTTAATGAGCCTGAAAAGTGTCCAACCCTATGCACCCCAAAGAGTCCTGAGGCAGTTGGGTCGGTATCAAATAGTACATGAGGATGAAGACTTGAGTACCCAGGTTATTGAATTGCACCCTGAAGCTCCATTACCTGAAGCCTTGATTCAACAAAATCGAAATGGGTGTCGGTATTTGAAAGAAGATACTCAAGTGCCTGATCTTGCCAAAGGCGAAGTAGATCCGGGTTCTGCAGCATGGTTTGAAAAGAGAAATGGCATTAATGAAGAAACAGAACCCGAGCCGGAAAGGCCTTCCAAAAGGCCTTATGTTCAAGCTTTCGATGATAAAATTCAAGAAAGGTTAGCCTAGGGAGAGAGAGAAAAAGAATATCAGGCCACTATCCGCACTTTGAAAGAAAAATTGAGGAACTTTGAATTTGACAATGAGTTACAGGCACAGGTAGTTGAAGGCGAAAAAAGACAGTTAACCCGAGAGAATGAGGCGCTCCGTGCCCAACTACGGAGTTTGAAAATAGCTGCCGAAACACCTATGAGAAGTGAAAGGGATGAAAAGATCATCAACAACCTAAGGATGAAGGTTCATGAGTATGCGTTTGATTTGACTAAAGCTGAAAAAGGCCTGCTAGATGCCCAAACCAAGTTAGCCAAGGGAGAAAAAGAACAGGCCCATCATTTGAGGCAGAAGTATAGCAAAGAAATGGCAATCTTGAAGGAAAAATTATTTGCCATGGGGAATGAAATGGTCCAACAAACTAAAGACTTTAAAACAGAAAGGGATCACTGTTATGCACGAATCTTCCAATTGGAAGGAACCGTGCAATAGCTACAGGACCAGAACAACACAAACACCCAAGTATTGGAAGCCCGGGCACAATAAATTGGGCACCTGCTTCAGGAGAAAGGGGTCATCAGAACCAGGATCAAAGAAATAGCTGACTATGTTGTGGCGAAATGTTACGAATGCGAAAGCATGACTACCTCCATGTTTTTTGCCTCTATGATGACTTTCGTCCACCAGGTGATGGATGATTTGGATCGGCTTCAGGGAGACATTATACACAGGCCTGCATAAAGACCAGCCAATGCACCACATGGCCCGAGAAGACCAACAGAAGCCCTCATTTACTTTTAATGTTTTTGTTTTCGAGTTTGTATTTTATTGCTTTCTAGAAGTTTAAGTTGTTTTGTCATTTTTTTGGAGTCTGTACTATTTTTTTATGGTTGTCAGTACTTTAAATTACTTGTAATGAAAAACAAAAAGTGTTATCTTTAGTAATGAAATGAAAATTGCACTTTGTTACTCTATTGAACTACGTGATGGTCAGATTCATGCAGCGTCATGATACGTAGGCAATCCACATAGGATTGGATCATAACCCTAAAAGAAAATAATCAAGAAAGAAAAGAGTGAAACATTAAAGCGATGAAACACATAGTTGTCGCAAAACATCTTAGAAAACGTTTGGCTATTTAGGTGCATCGCATCCCCCATCGTGTGATTCCCTATATGGTAATATCTCAAACTAAACCGTTTGTTGTCTATCATGAGCTCAGGATCTTATTTTTAAGGTGGTTGGTTTTTTCGGTGGTATTCTGGCGCCACACCATTATTTCACAAGATCAAAAGGGAGCATTGCAATGACCTCTGAAAGTCATTTGACTGTTGTCAAACCCGAGGATTGCCTCGCATCAGTTATCCCACAATCGGAATCAACCACTACTGAGAAAAACCGCAGACTGAGATGCCGCATATTAGAGATGTTGGATTCTTGGTCTAATGGCAGGGAGCCACCTAGTTCTATCCCTGGCTTTCCCGAGTTGATCCCAAGGATAGGAGGAACTACTAATGTTCCAATTTCAGCACCCAATTCGTTCATACCATTCGGATTCCCCACTATGACAACAAATTTTACCAGAATGCCTTCTGAGGTTCCCCCCCCCCCCCAGGCACCATCTTCGGGAATGCCATCTGTTGTGTTCACTGCACCACCAGCTGCCGGTATGGCGCAGCCTACATTGCCTCGGCAAAGCTTTGATTCGTCGAGCTTCACTTTTCAAGCTCCCCAGTTCCAACTGGATACTGCCCGGATCACCCCGAACTCTTATCCTCAGCATCCGCAGTCTGAATCTCCTATGGAGAAGGAAAGAATCTTGAGAAATCCCGAACAAGAAGAGATTACACAGAAAATGAAAAGTCTCGAGCAAAGCTTGAAAAATATACAGGGCCTGAGTTGCCAAAAAAGTGTCTTACGTTGATCTGTGCATGTTCCCTCATGTGCACCTGCCTGCGGGTTTTAAAACACCAAATTTTGAAAAGTATGACGGGCACGGAAACCCGATCGCCCACTTGAAACGATACTTCAATCAGCTGAGAGAAGCAGGGGGAAAAGAAGAGTTATTAATGGCCTACTTTGGGGAGAGCCTTGCTGGAATTGCCTCTGAATGGTACATAGATCAAGACATTTCCCGTTGGCACATATGGGATGATCTAGCCCGGGATTTCGTGAGACAGTTCCAATACAATGTGGACATAGCTCCGGACAGAAATTCTCTATCCAACCTTAAAAAGAAAGTCTTCGAAAGCTTCTGAGAATATGCCATCAAATGGCGTGAACAAACTTCCAGGGTAAAAACCCCTATGGATGAAACCGAAATGGTCAGTGTTTTCCTGCAGGCCCAAGAGGCTGATTATTTTTCAAATATGATGTCTGCCATGGGCAAACCATTCGCGGAGGCCATAAAAAATGGTGAAATGTTAGAAAATGGCTTGAAAACAGGTCGTATTTTGAGTCAATCAGCTCTAACAGCCACCTCCCTAGTCATTCAGAGCGGCTCGGGACGCTTAGCAAGAAGGAAAAAGAAAGAAGAGGGAGCCATGATGGCTTCGAGCTTAAAAAGTCCTCGACGGTTCCAGGATTATTCAGGCCCATCTCCCAGGGCCCCCCACCATTATTATCCTCATCAAGACGTATCATATGCTATATATCCTCATCCCTATGCAGTGATGAATGATCAGTCATACACCCGGCCACAACAACAATACAATCAGCACAGAGGTCCACTTCCCAAAAATAACCCTCCTCACGAAGCCCCATATATAAGGCACGTCCTCCTCAGAATAACTACCAATACAATAACCGTCCTCGTGAACCACCCAGAAAAACTAACTTCACACCTATCGGCGAGTCATATTCTAGCCTTTTTCCCGAATTGGTTCAAATGGGCCTGTAGCAGCCTATACCTCCAAACAGGCAGAATCCAGAATATCCGTCATACAGGCCGGGTACCAGGTGTGCCTATCATTCTGGGGCAGAAGGGCATGACACCGAGGATTTTTGGACTCTTAAAAGAGTAGTTGAAAACCTAATTAAACAAAAGAAGGTAGTGCTGAGGGATGAGGAAGTCCCCAATGTAACCAATAACCCGTTACCAGCCTACAACAACGGGACCGTCATCGGGATGATTTGTGAAGATAAGGAGTTTGACCCTGCTTTGAAAGCCATTATTTCCATTGATGATACAGAAAAGAAACCTAAGACGGCGACAAAATCGGTCGAGGATGAAAAGAAAACAAAGCCTACCACCCAAAATGAAGAAACGTCTAAGGAAGTAGAGAGAGAGGTAACACCAACCAAAGAAGCCGTCCTCTGCGTCCCAAGAGCTCCCAGAAATAGGCAGCTCGTGTTGAGCCCTCCAAAGAGGTTGGATCTAAGATCAAATTTTCCAAGAATGTATGTACCAAAGGGGACGTACGTGTCAAAAGGGCCAGTCATATCACCAAAGATGAATGAACCTCTGATCATCAGTCGCAGGTCATAAATTCCAATAAAATATACCTTTGCCATCCCCTAGAACTATAATCAAACGTTGGTCACCTATAAAGGGAAATAAGACAGAGGGGAAGTGAATGAACAAACCCATCTGGGAAGTATCATGACCCAGAAGAGTTGAACACAGCCAAACAGAAACGTTTCCCCCTCAAACAGCCTGTTATTGCCGAGGAATTCTTCCGAAAAATGATAACATCGGAGTATGTTGTGATTGATGAACTCAGAAAGGCTCCTGCACAGGTTTCACTCTTGTCTCTGTTGTTGAGCTCGAGCGAGCACCAAAAGGTACTTCTAAAGATGTTAAATGAGGCGTATGTGCCAATCGAAACTACTGTTGAACAACTGGAAAGAATGGTTGAGCGGTTCTTCGAAGTCAACAGAATCTCTTTTAGCCGAAATGAATTACCTCTCAAAGGAGCTGCCCATAACAAGGCCTTGCACTTAACAGTCAAGTGTGAGGGGTATTATGTGAAAAGGTTCATGCTGGACGGCGGATCCGGGGTAGATGTTTGACCGCTGCCAACATTGCAAAGAATGGAAATTGGGACTGAAATGATCAAGCCGAATAATGTTTGTGTCCGGGATTTCGACGGCGTCAAAAGGGATACTATAGGAGAAATTGATTTAATCCTAACCATTGTCCCTGTGGATTTCAAAATAACGTTCCAATTTCTGGACATTGACACGTCCTATAACTTTCTACTAGGAAGGCCCTGGATCCATGTTGCAGGAGTCGTACCCTCTACTCTCCATCAAATGGTCAAGTTCAAATATGAGAACCAAGAGATAGTTTTTCATGGAGAAGATGAACAGTCAATCTACAGGGACCCATCGGTCCCCTATCTTGAGGCAAGAGAGGGAAGTGAACACATTGTTTACCAGGCTTTTGAAATTGTGCTTGCTGATCAGTGGGAGGAAGGAACTCTATGCCCTCAACCTTGTGTGTCGAGTGCATCAATCATGGTCGCCGGCGAAATGATCAAACATGGATACAAGCCCGGGAAAGGTCTTGGGGCATCTTTGCAGGGCATCACAGAACCCGTTACTTTGCCTGGCAACAAGAAATTCTTTGGCATAGGTTAAGCTACCAACGCCGATGAAAAATGGGCTGAAAAACATAAGAGATATGGGTGGGTTTTGCCTCAGCCAATTCCGCGCCTCACCAAATCATTTGTTAAGCCAAAGTACATAAAAGAGGAAGAAAAGGCCTTTACGGCCGAGGAAATTGAGGATATCTGTGAAGCAATGAGGCAAATGCTCTATAAAGTCCACATGGTTCAGCTGGCTGAAGGCTCGAGCACCGTTGAGGTTCAATACATGGGACCAAATGCCAAATTGAAAAATTGGAAAGCTACTCCCTTCCCAGTCAGGCGGGAATCTCGGTAGTTTATGTTTTGCCATCTTTCTACACTCCGAGTTATTTCAGGGTGTAACTCGAGTTTTTTTAATTTTATTGTCTTTTAAATTCCGATGTAAAACCCTACTATCTTCAAATTCAATGAAATGAAATCAATATTTCATCGTCTATGGATCTTCTTGTGTTATTCTTTATGATTTTGTTATTTTTCTTATTTTCCAGTCCTAATAATGCGGTTTTAAATAACATGACATGCTTTCGGACTTCATGCCTAGATCCTAAAATGCCATCTAATTGTGAAATAATGAATCAAGAGCTCGAATATGATGAAGATGAGGCTTTTAGAGAAATAAATCAAGAATTGGAACAATTTGAGAACAAGCCTAAGCCAAACCTAAATGAAACCGAGCCAATCAACTTGGGCAATTCGAAAGAGGTCGGGGAGACCATGATAAGCATTGACACAGAAGGAAAAACTAGAGATGCATTGATCCAACTCTTGTTCGAATTTAAAGATGTGTTTTCATGATCTTACGGTGATATGCCAGGACTAAGTGTCGATTTAGTGGTACACAAATTGCCAAGTCATCCTGATTATCCGCCTGTCCAACAAAAGCAAAGAAAATTCAAAATAGACATCAGCGAAAAAATTAAAGAAGAGGTTACCAAACAATTAAAAGCCGGTGTAATCCGAGTAGTCAGATACACTAGTCCCAGTACCAAAAAAGAACGGGAATATCCGAGTATGTTTTGATTACAGGGATTTGAACAAAGCGAGTCCCAAGGACAACTTCCAGTTACCAAACATCCACATCCTTGTCGACAATTGTGCCAAACATGAGGTACAGTCTTTTGTCGATTGTTATGTTGGGTATCATCAAGTCCTGATGGATGAAGAAGATGCTGAAAAGACAGCTTTCACCACACCATGGGGAACCTATTGTTACAGGGTCATGCCATTCGGTTTGAAAAATGTCGGAGCAACTTACATGAGAGCTATGACTGCCATCTTCCATGACATGATGCACTAAGAAATTGATGTGTATGTTGATGATGTAATTATCAAAACTAGGACCCAAGAAGGCCATGTCCAAGATTTGAGAAAATGCTTTGAGCGGCTACGCAAATATGACTTGAAATTGAACCCTGCTAAATGTGCATTTGGGGTCCCATCTGGAAAGCTCTTGGGGTTTATAGTCAGCCGAAGGGGCATTGAGTTAGATCCAACAAAGATAAAATCTATCCGAGATCTGCCACCTCCGAAAACCAAGAAAGAAGTCATGAGCTTACTGGGAAGATTAAACTACATTAGTCGGTTCATTGCGTAGCTTACAACCACATGTGAGCCCATATTTAAGTTGCTAAAGAAAGATGTGGCGATTAAATGGACAGACGAATGCCAAGAAGCTTTTGACAAAATCAAAGAATAGTTTTCAAATCCGCCAGTGTTGGTCCCACCTGAGCCCGGGAGACCTTTGTTCTTTACCTAACCGTCTTGGAGAACTCTTTTGGTTGTGTCCTCGAGCAACATGATGCAACCGGGAAGAAGGAGCAAGCCATCTATTATCTGAGCAAGAAATTTACTGGGTATGAAGCCAAATACACTCTGCTGGAGAGAACTTGTTGTGCCTTAACTTGGGTCGCTCAAAGCTCACACATTATTTGCTAGCTTATACCACATATCTCATAACTCGGTTGGACCTTCTAAAGTACATATTCCAAAAATTGATGCCCACAGGAAGGCTAGCAAAGTCGCAAATCCTGCTCACGGAGTTTGACATTGTCTATGTCACCCGCACGGCCATGAAAACCCAAGCCTTGGCCGATCATTTGGCTGAAAACCCGATTGACGGTGAATACCAACCTTTAAGCACTTATTTCCCGGATGAGGAAGTAAATTCAGTTGAAGTAATTCCAGAAGACACCAACACTTGGAAAATGTTCTTTGATTGAGCGGCAAATGCAATGGGTGTTAGGATTGGGGCAATCTTGATTTCGCCCACAGGACAGCACTATCCAGCCACCGCCCATCTTCGGTTCTTCTGTACAAACAACACCGTTGAATGCGAAGCTTACATCATGGGCATGAACATGGAAATTGACATGGATATACAAGAATTATTAATCATAGGAGACTCTAATTTGATCATTCGGCAAGCACAAGGCGAATGGGAAACTCGAGATATCAAGCTTATTCCATATAGACAACATGTAGAAGATCTTAGCAAACGATTCAGATATATTGAATTCGGGTATATTCCTCGATTCCACAATGAGTTAGCCGACGCACTAGCTACTTTAGCTGCAATGCTGCCATATCCGGGCAATGTCCACGTTGACCCGTTGGAGATTCAAATCCGAGAAAGACATGGTTATTGCAACACGGTTGAAATGGAACCCAATGTCCAGCCATGGTATCATGATATTAGAATATTCTTGAAGACAAAAGAATACTCGGAGCAGGCTAGTGGAGACCAAAAGAGAACCATTAGCAGGCTCGCCAACAGTTTCTTCTTAAGCGGAGAAGTGTTATATAAGAGAACTACAGATTTGAATCTGTTAAGGTGTGTGGACACCAAATAAGCTAAAAAGATTATGAACGAAGTGCATTCAGGAGTATGTGGTCCCCATATGAACGGATACGTCCTTGCAAAGAAAATCCTGCAGGCAGGATATTACTGGATGACCATGGAAAAGGATTGTTTCAATTTTGTCCGAAAATGCCATCAGTGTCAGATACACGGCAACCTGATTCATGCACCACCCTCAGAGTTTCATCCTATGTCAGCACCTTAGTCGTTCGCTGCTTGGGGAATGGATGTAATTGGGCCAATCGAGCCAAAAGCTTCAAACGGGCACAGATTTATCTTGGTTACCATCGACTATTTCACAAAATGGGTTGAACCAGTCACTTTCAAAGTCGTCACTAAGAAAGTAGTGGTGGACTTCATGCATTCCAACATTATTTGTCGTTTTGGTATCCCAAAAACTATCATTACTAACAACGCTACAGATATAAATAGTCATTTGATAAGGGAGGTGTATGAACAGTCTAAAATCACACACCGTAATTCCACCCCTTACCAACCCAAAGCCAATGGCGTCGTTGAAGCAGCAAATAAAAACATCAAGAAAATCCTCAGAAAAATGATTCAAAGTTCTAGGCAATGGAACGAGAAGTTGCCTTTCGCATTATTGGGATATCGCACAACTGTGCGCACATCAGTCGGGGCCACTCCTTATTTATTGGTTTATGGCACTGAAGCCGTAATACCTGCAGAAGTTGAAATTCCCTCTCTTCGGATCATTGTTGAAGCTGAAATTGAGGATGATGAATGGGTCAAAACCCGACTGGAACAATCAACCATGATTGATGAGAAAAGAATGGCCGCAGTTTTCCACAGGCAGTTGTACCAACAAAGAATGGCCCGCGCCTATAACAAGAAAGTACGGCCTAGGAATTTCGTAGTGGGGCAACTCATCCTAAGATGTATCCTCCCGCACCATGAAGAGGTGAAAGGAAAATTTGCCCCAAATTGGAAAGGTCCATACATTATAAGGAAATTGCTACCAAAAGGGGCATTATACTTAGGAGACATTGAAGGAAATGACCCCGAAACGGCTATCAATGCAGATGCAGTCAAAAGGTATTATGTTTGACCTTTTCGCGGTTTTGACGCTCTCCGATTGAAATGACAAAGGCTTTCATTCTCGCTACCCAAACATTATCAACGTTTCTAAACCCTTTTGAGTTGTCTATTCTTCTTTCATCACCCTCCTTGGAACCAAAATCATCAAAAAAAAATCAAAAAGCAAAAGAAAAATCACAATCAAAAATCAAAACAAAAACAAAAATGTTTCCCTGAACTACGTTCGACTTGATTCCGAAAGGATGCGTAGGTAGCATCTCCCTGGGGTTCAGTCACACCAAAATAAAATTCCACATTTTCCCAAAAGTTTAAACTGGGGCAGTTGTTATAATAGTTCAGCAATGATTTCGTTTGAAAGGTTCCAAAGTTGTAATTCAATCCAAATTCTGTTACCCCAAATTCTATTCAAGTCCTTTCGATCAATCGGTAAAGATGTCCAAATTAGAGGATACAGTTACTTGAATCTGATGCAAACAAATGAGAGGAATAAAATGAGAGAGTCTTGTCGGTGAAAACCCACACGGGCACCATGATGCGACGATAAGCAGAGAAGTTGAAAATGAGAGAGTTTTGTTAGTGAAAACTCGGAAAGAGCACTAGAATGCGATGGTGAGAAGAGAAATGAGAGAGGTTAGTCGGTGAAAACCCGCAAAGGGCACCACTGATCGGAAAACGATAATGGGTCACTGACATGGACACGGTCCAGGGCAAGGTTTCTCAATCTCGAGGAAATAGTTGTGATGAATATCTGAGAGTTAGATGGTTTACACAGATCGGGCACCCAGTCCAAGAAGCATGTCATGTGCATTGAAGACCGCATACACTCCAGATAAGTCCTTCTTTCCTTCCCCCGAAAGGGATATTTCTTGTCTAAATTCATTTTTTTTCCGTTCCTTTGTTTATTTTTTTTCAATCCCTTTCGGTCTAACTTTGTTCCTAAAGTAAGACAAAGAAAGGATGGCAAAACTGATTTATAGGGATCTCATTTGACACGGGCTTATATGCAAAAGGCACCCAGCCTCGTCAGGGGGATCAAGTCGATCTCGACTGGCCATAGGGGTCGATGCTTCAAACTCAAAACTCTCGAGAAGAGAAAATCAAATTAAAGTGCCCCTGAAGGCAAATGAAGTTGAAAAGGTTGAATTCCACGTAGCTAACGCCTCGGCAAGGTCCGAAAAACCAAGATCCCTGAATGCTTTGAATTGGGATAAAAAGCTAAAATGGAAGGACAATGAAGGCAAAATAAAGGTTAAGTCCCACGCGACTAGTCGTTGCAGCAAAGTGGAGGAGCCAAAATTTCACCAATGCTCCGAAGGTCCAAAAGGAAAACAAAAGAAAAGGAAAAACAAGTCAAAAGTGAAAAACCTACAAAGACAGAATAAAGTCAAAGGTTGGGTCCCACGCGACCCATCGCCATGGCAAAATCAGAAAAGCCAAGGTCTCCAGGGTTAGAAATAAAATCAACCCCCAGCAAGCAACAGTTGAGATCTTCGTCAAAAGACGGGCCGAGATCAAGCAGTTGAAATAATCAAGGCCGCAAAACCAACCACCGTTTCAAACTGACAATTGTTCTTTGTCTGAAGTGAACAGGTGTAACCCGAAAGCAACCTCGCAAAAAGCAGGTGCAACCAAAGAGAAACTGCACAAGGGCTAGAAGTGTCTTTGCAGCAACAACTCCAAAAAGGAAAGTTTCCTCTAAAATTCTTTCCCGCAATTACTCATTCTCTGACAATAATTAAAAATAATAAGAAGAAATGATGTCAAAAATATTCAAACCAAAGTATTATAGGGCCTCCAATACCTAGCTACACCTTTTCCAACTTAGGATCCCACTCCTTAGTTGATGTCGGCTTAACCCGATGATTTTTCCAACTTAGGATCCCACTCCTTAGTTGATACCGGCATAACCCGATGACTTTTCCAACTTAGGATCTCACTCCTTAGATGATGTCGGTATAACCCGATGATTTTTCCAACTTAGGATCCCACTCCTTACTTGATCTCGGCATAATTCGATGATTTTTCCAACGTAGGATCGCACTCCTTAGTTGATGCCGGCATAACCCGATGACTTTTACAACTTAGGATCCCACTCCTTAGTTGATGCCGGCATAACCCGATGATTTTTCCAAATTAGGATCCCACTCCTTAGTTGATGTCGGCATAACCCGATGATTTTTCCAACAAATTGTCCCATTCCCTAGTTGATGCCGGCATAACCCGATGATTTTTCCAACTTAGGATCCCACTCCTTAGTTGATGCCGGCATAACCCGATGATTTTTCCAACTTAGGGTCTCACTCCTTAGTTGATGCCGGCATAACCCGATGATTTTTCCAACATAGGGTCTGATTCCCTAGTTGATGCTGGCATAACCTGATGATTTTTCCAACTTAGGATCCCATTCCCAAGTTGATGTCAGCAAAACCCGATGACTTTCTAACATAGGGTCCCACTCCCTAGTTGATGCCAGTATAACCTGGTGACTTTTCCAACATAGTGTCCCGTTCCCTAGTTTATGCCAGCATAACCTAATGACTTTCCAACGTAGGGTCCCACTCCCTAGTTGATGCTAGCATAACCTGATGACTTTCTAACTTAGGATCTCATTCCCTAGTTGATGCCGGCATAATTTGATGACTTTCCAACATAGGGTCCCACTCCCTAGTTGATGCCAGCATAACCTGATGACTTTTCCAACATAGTGTCCCGTTCCCTAGTTTCTGCCAGCATAACCTAATGACTTTCCAACGTAGGGTCCCACTCCCTAGTTGATGCCAGCATAACCTGATGACTTTTCCAACATAGGGTCCCACTTCCTAGTTGATGCCAGCATAACCTGATGACTTTCCAACGTAGGGTCCCACTCCCTAGTTGACGCCAGCATAACCTGATGACTTTCCAACATAGGATTTCACTCCCTAGTTGATGCTAGCATAACCTGATGAATTTTCCAACATAGGGTCTCACTCCCTAGTTGATGCCAGCATAACCTGATGACTTTCCAACATAGGATTTCACTCTCTAGTTGATGCTAGCATAACCTGATGAATTTTCCAACATAGGGTCTCACTCCCTAGTTGATGCCAGCATAACCTGATGACTTTCCAACGTAGGATCCCACTCCCTAGTTGATGCCAGCATAACCTGATGACTTTCCAGCATAGGTTCCCACTCCCTAGTTGATACCAGCATAACATGGTGGTTTTCCCAACATAGGGTCTCCAATCCATAGTTGATTTTACTTTTAGGCATAAGGTCTCCACTCCCTAGTCTACCTTTACTCCGGGTACACCACTCCCGCTCTTTCATCGCTTTCAATAATGAAGTAGTATAGAATTTTTTTACAATAACTCACAAAAATTTTCCTAGTGAAAAACTGGGACAGAAAATTTCGTCCGTTTATTTTGATTTTGAGCAGATTATACCTTAAGACATTGGGTTCGAGATGACCAAAAAAAGAAGTTCCAATCCAGAATAAAAGAAGAAAAGAGAAAGCTGAACCCAAAGCACGGAAGTGGAGACGGTGTGGACTGCTCAGGACGAGATTGAAGTCATCGGTTTTGTATGTCCCATCTTGATCCGAAAGACGAGAAGATTAAACCAGCACCTGCAGCTAACAAGCATCAAGATCCAGATCAGAGTCGACCTAAAGAACTAGCCAAGACTTAAGACCAAGCTTCGAAAAATTTACAGATAGGAATCTTGTAACTCGAAGTTGATAGGCTTAGTTAGTCTTTTTCGTTTGTTACTTTGGTGTAATAAGGAGCTCGGCAACAATATACAACAGCAGCGGCAGTAAAATCACAGTTTTCCGGTAGTCCCAGCTACCAAAATTCCCAGAACTACACTGACATGATTCCTTTATAGCCAAGGATATGTAGGCAACCTTTGAAAAAAGGTTCGGTCAAGCTTTTCCAAAGTTCTTAACACGGAGTATCCAAACGGGTAAAAGTTGTTCATAACTGCTCACTTTATTTTTGCCCGAAAATTCTTCATGTTTCCGAGCAAAGAGGGACAGCTGTGAGCATGTAATTTTTACCTTACTAAAATACTCTTATAAAATTAATGAATAAAGTAGTCTTATTTTTTAGATTTTTATATTTAGGATTTTTGGTATTTATTTGGAATTATTTGCATTTTTAGTCGCATTTTTAAAAAAAAAAATTAAGTTATGAAAATATTTTAACCTTCATCATCTTGCATTATTAGGCTCTTAATTTAATTTAATACCTAATTATATACTTAATTGCTTCATTAAAAGAAAATCTCAAAAATTATTTGTTCTTAACATTATTTTTTAGTTTTTAGTAATAAATTAAGTAATTTTTTTTAAAATTTAAGATTGGCTAATCGTGTAAATAATATAAATAGACGATTATTGTAATTTTACAACTTGAGATAATTTAGTATTCAATTTAGAGTTTAATCAAAATTATTTAGATTTAAAATAGGCTAATTAGCTTAAAAGAAAATCGGATTGGGCTAAGTCTTGAACACCAAGCCCAATCCCAAAAGTAGCCCAAAAATCCAAGCCCAACCCTTAAAAAAATCTGATCCATACCCATCTCCCCCAACTCAATCTTGACCATTGATCTCTAGTAGATCCAACGGTCCGGAACTCCCCCTTTTTTAATATAAAAATATCCTAAAACCTTCATCCCCCCCCCCCTATTTCCACACTCTTCATACTCTCACATCTCTCTCCCCAAACCCTAAACCTAGCCTCCCCCTTTCCCTCTCCTCTCACTTCAGCCGCCACCCCTCCCCAAGGCGGCGCCGCTCACCGGAATTCTCCACCGGCGGCGGCCAACCTCCAAAAAACCCCAAATTAACACCGTACACTCCTTTCATCCTCCTAAACCTCATCCTACCAACCAAATCCCAAAAAACTCACCAAAATCCATAAATAAAGGCCAAAACTCTAGCTCTACCCCTTTTCCTAACCGTTAAAAAATCCTCGTGCCAAAACCTCCCATCAAGGATCTTAGGTCCTAGAAGGAGTTTTGGCATGAGAGTTTTTTCACGGTTAGATCCTTTAATTTCTTTATTTTTATGTTATTTTCACATTTATTTGATTTTCGTTATTATTTCACGTATTTTTTTTATTTCTTTTATTTCTGCCCGTATTTTATTTTTATGTCTGTGTATTTTTTTTATTTTCTGTTATTGCGTATTTTTTTTATTCTGCTCGCATGTTTTTTTTTCTTATTCGGATTATGTAAGTTTTATTATTTACTCCATTATTTGGTTAAAATAATATTTAACTAATTAAAATCTGACTTAATTAAAATATATATATATATATATATATGTATATATATATATATATATGTATGTATATATAGTTAGTACAAGCATATTTTGTTAGTCTTATATTATTATATTATTATTTCGTTTGCTAATCAATTANTATATATATATATATATATATATATATATATATATATATATATATATATATATATATATATATATATATATATATATATATATATATATATATTTGTTACATTTCATTTTTTTCTGTTTCATTTTTGTTTATTATATCTTTGTTTATTGTTGTTAATGGTTTGGGCCTGGCTAAATTGACAGGCCCATAACTTTGTTGTTTTTATTATTATTGGATCTGGCTAAATAGACATGCCCATAATTGTTTTTATTATTATTGGGCATGGCTAAATAGACAGGTTCATAGCTTTGAAAGCTTAAGAACTGGGCTCTTCGGGCTAAAAGTTACTTGACTTAGGCCCAAAACCAATCTGGTTTTGAGGTAATTTCAAGACCTTTAAGGGTCGAATTTAGAAACCTAGTTCTGAAAATCGTTTTAGAAAGTGCTAGAACTTTATAAATATGGACAACTGTCCCAATGCTGAGTAGGAAAAAGGATAAGATCCGAAAATATCCGAAAATAGGACACTTGTCCATTTTCTGAGATAAGGAAGGTTCCAGAAACTGGACAACTGTCTATTGTTGTACAGAATATGCCATATTCCCTAATTTATAAGGAATTCTGACAGATTCTATAGGCCTTAATTCTCATCCCTTTTAACCTCATCATTCTATAAATACATTCATTCTTTCATTCTATGGAGAGACAGAGATTCTGAGATTCAGATACACATAATTTTCTCACATTTTCAGTTTTCACAGAGATTCTTACAAAAAAAATTACACACTTGAAAACAGAGACATTTTTATAAACCTGAAATAAAAAGCTGGAGTCTCTTTCTTTCACTAGTAGCAAAGAACTCCTACTGGTTTTTCACATTGTCTTCTGGATTTCTGGGTTTTCATTTGTAAGTTGGTTTTGATTTCCTGCTTGAGTTTTCTTGTTGCTTCTCTTACTCAATTTTTCAGAGACTTATTTTCTTAATTTGTTTGTGTTCTTGCTGCTGTCAAGGTATTTTCTTAACAAGATGTAAAGCTCCTTTCTTTTTGCTGAATCATGACTGAAATTTGGTTATAAATCTGCACCTAGTTTGAATATTGTGTGAACCATGTTAGTTTTAAGTTGTTTACTTTAAAATTATGTTACAAATTCATTTACACTGTTTTAGGCAAATCTATTAGCTTGATAGTGTTCTGAAAATTACAAAACCTGCTTAAAGAGTCATATACTCATAAAATATGTATGTTCATATGCAATAGTATCACATAGATCATTTTTCAGAAATTATGTCAAAATATCCATAGGCAGTATTATTATTAGTTCAGTCGGCAAAAATGTAATAATTTTTAATGCATTTTCCAAGTAAATTGAAAAGTGATTGTAATGGATTTTCTGGCCCAAAACCAATTGGGTTTATGGAATTGTGTTTTGATTTTTTTTACTAAATCAAATGAGTTGATCAACTGGCCATCACACTTTAATATTTTCGAAATACAAATAAATTTGAAAACCTACATTCCGAAAAATAAAAACTTAGGCAAATCAGTAGGGAGAATGTCCAAAATTTGGCAAAAATTTTCGATTTAAATGAAATATAGGCAAGTGTTATAAATTTTATTTCAAAATTCCTTCAGAAACATGTAGTGGGCTAGAGTTCACTTGGACTTATTATCATCAGGCCCAAAATTTTATCTTTTGAATTCCATTTATTTGTCCACAAATAGATATTGGGCCAGAGTCATTTGGTCATTACTAGGCCCAAAACCTTTTTGAATCAAATGTGTTTGAATGATTAAATGCTAAATTGGGTCAGAGTCCAATTGGACTCAAACAGGACCAAGTTCTTTTTGATTAGTTCAGTTGTAGAGTCCAAACAATGGACAACATAATCATGGGCCAGAGTCCATTTGGACTCAATCCTTATCAGGCCTCAAATTTCTGAAGAATTGGGCCTCATAAGCAGTTTGTAAGTAACACGCCCTATTAGATACAATCAAAGTCATATTAGTATTGAACCTTTTACACATAGATATAAGACCTAGGATTAGATACATAAGCATGACTTTAGGTACTCATAATTAAATTAATGATTACAATTATGGACACGCATGCGTGACATAGTTGTGATACCAAAATAAACCAAGGTATATGTTCGCGTGACCATGGCCAAACACCCTTAGTAAACAAAGCGCCTTAATCAAATACTCGTAAAAATGCTTTTAGGCGCGGATGTTAAACTACTATCGTGATTGCGTACATGTCTGCGTGACGTGATTCCTATTTCAAATAAATCCAAGCTACCGTTCGCACGACTTTGACTATTTTTCTTAAATAAGCCAAACATCGTGAATTGTGTACACGTACGCGTGACATGATTTTCGACACACCAAACTAAAAGGGTATACATACGCATAACTCGCATTAAGGTAATCCTTTAGACGAATCAAGTGATTAATAGCGGTAAAAGATAAAAATAAATATAAGTCCTAAAAAGAGTAATTAGACAAAATAAGTCAAGTATGAATCATTAAGTGACCGTGCTAGAACCACGAAACTCGAGAGTGCCTAACACCTTCTCCCGGGTTAACAGAATTCCTTACCTAGCTTTTCTGGTTTCGCAGACTTTAAACGAAGTCAAATTTCCTCGATTTGGGATTTTAAAATAAACTGGTGACTTGGGACACCATAAATATTCCAAGTGGCAACACTAAATAAAAATAATAATCCCAAATTCGATTAATGTCACTTAAATTAGAAAAACTCTCTATATCCCTACTCTTGCCGGGAAAAAGGAGGTGTCACAGACACCAAGCACTCGGGCAAGTCAAGTAACCACAAAATGAGATAAAGAGAGCAATAAGTAGGGGGTAAGGGCTAGCACTCTTAAAACGACCGGTCATGTCGTAACATCATGTCTCATATTAAAAATTATACTTTTCATATTCTTTTCTTTTCCGTATTAAACTATCAATCTCTAAAAAAAAATAACATATAGAACATTAAATAGATTAAATTGTACATGTTTTTTCATTCTTTCTCAAGTTTTTAAGTGTTAGAGCAATGAAATTTTACTTTAATATCAAGTAATTCAGTTTCTAGAATAGTGCTTTATTGTTTTCATTTTTATTTTATTTTCTTTTAATTTGACATTTGTTACTTTTACCTAATATAGGTTATTTATATCATATATTACTTTAGAATACAAATTTGTTAATTAGAAAAATATCAATGAGATTACTTAATCACACAATTAAAAAAGAGAAAGAGGGATTGAAACGTTAATATAATCTCAACATGGAGTTCTTTAAACAATATTTCAGAAAAAGATCAAATAGATTGGCAGCATTATAATTAATAAAGAAGAATTAGAACAAATTGATTATACAAAAATTATTAACCACTTTACATCTCAAACAAGTTGGGTTCCCGCCCTTGTTTATTATCAAGAGTAGGAGTGCTATTTTTTAGCCACCCTATGCTAGCCAGCTTTGATATGTACGCCGAAGCAATGTTTGTTCTTGAATGAGAATTTCAAGAAGATAGTAATTTGTCTCCTATCGTTTATGTGAGTGTGCGACTTACTATTTTTCAGAAAGTTGTCTAAAAGCTGCCAAAGATACCTACTCCAAATCTTCAAGGGCAACTCTAAAATAATTTAACTCCTTCTAGATATTGTAAAAATTAAATATTATTAATTACAAAAAAATTAATTAAAGTAAATCGAATAAAAGGAAGTATCTTATTATTATCCCCTGAGTGTTAATTTAGTTTGTCAAGACTAAGGAGATGGCTTTATGGTATCGAATTCTCGTTCAGGGGAAGCGCGCAAATTTTGTATGCCTAGAGTTGCAACTTGTCCACTAGGGATGTTATAATAATTAGAAAAATTGAATCAAATCGAAAATTGAATCAAATGATCAAAATCACTTATACTTTTTAGGTTTGGTATAGTTTTGATTTTAAATTTTAAAAACACATCAAATATAATTTTGTTTTGGTTTTAATCAAAAAATAACCAAAAAAATCGAATCAAACCAACTATAGAAGTAGTTATTGAAATTTATTATTACACCTATATAAATGTATATTTTTATATAACAATTTTAATATTCTATGGTACATATTAATCGTTTATACTTTTAGTCAAGTTTTTTGTTATTATAATAATCTAATTCTTTGCGTTTACATTCGAGTTTGGTTGGTAGGTTTCTTTTGCAAAGTATAAAACTTCTTTCATGTTAAAATAATTAATTTTTAATTGAGTACTTAAATTATTCATTACTATTTGATTCAATTATCATCAATATATCTTGGTAAATGATAGATTTTCAAAGAGCAATTGGTTTGATATTGTTACATTGAAAATGTAGTCTCTGAAACATATGTTTGGTAGTGTATATATCATATTTAAGAAAAAACCGAGAAATAACCGAAAAAAACAAAAATCAATAAAAACCGACGTAATTGGTTTGGTTTGGTTCCAATATTTGAAGAACCGACTTATTTGATTTGGTTTCTTATTTGAAAAAAAATGATCCAAATTGAACCATAAACACCCCTATTATCACAATACAACATTTCCACAAGCAATAAGTACATTTTTTGTTTTATTTTCACTTTTGTCAGATATCCAAAATATTTAAAACCCAACCCAAAATCAGTATATCGGTGATTGGGGTTTGGTTCTTCAAAAAATACATAAGATGTACTCACTTCGGATCATAATGAATGATCATTTTACTTTTGAGACACTTATTACAAAAATACGAACTTCTAAAAAAAAGATATATTCATTAAATTTATTTTAATTAATTGTTAATTGACATATTGAAATATGTAAATAAAGGAAAATTTTAAAAAATAACATTAATTCCTTCTTGATTATGTAAATGGACACTTATTTTAGACCAAAATAAAAATGTAAAATGGTCACTTATCATGGACCGGAGGGAATACCATGTAGTATATGTTTGGAAAAATCAGTTTCAAACTTTCGAGTGTCGTAGTACCTCTATATACTTATATGTAATGACCCGGCCGGTCATTTCGAGAGTTATAGCCCGCAGCAGTTCTTGCTTAGCGGGATCAGGTCACCAATCGGTGACATAGTTTAGGAATGAATATCCGTAACTCCCATTCCAGTACTTAAACTGACAAAATGGAATAAACAATCAAGACCTGGCTCAAGGCTAACCCCTCCACACTCAGGGTCAGGAACGGGAAAAGGAGAATGAGTAGGACAGGCTCGAGGTCAATTCTTTCTTTTAGGATTTCCTCATTTCGATTTCTTTTTGTGTTCTTCAGCTATACTATGATATACCTGGTTAGTTGGTTCGAGTCCAGAGTGATTTCAGAGTGAGTTGAGATACTTAGTCTCTTTATTAGAAACTTAAGTTGGAAAAATCAACCAGATATTGACTTATGTGTAAACGATCTCGAATTTGAATTTTGATGGTTCCGTTAGCTCTGATAGGTGATTTTGGACTTATTAGCGTGTCCGGAATTGTGATTTGGAGGTCCGTAGTGGAATTAGGCTTGAATTGATGAAAGTTAGAAATTTGGCGATTTTGGTCGGCAGTGAAAAAATTGATATCATGGTCGGAATGGATTTCCGAAAGTTGGAATAGGTTCGTGGTGTCATTTGTGACGTGTGTGTAAAATTTCAAGTCATTCGGGCGTAGTTTGATAGGTTTCGGCGTCGTTTTGCAGAATTTGGAAGTATAGAAGTCCTTAGGCTTGGATCCTAGGGTAATTTGGTGTTTTGATATTTTTTTGAGTGATTCGAAGGTTCGAATAAGTTTGTATGATATTATGGTACGTGTTGGTATGTTTGGTTGACGTCCCGAGGGCCTAGAGGTAATTTCGAGTGGTTAACGGAGGGTTGGAACTTGAAAAATGCAGCTGAAGCTGCAGCTACTGGTGTCTTCCGCACCAGCAGAGTGGGAGCCGCATGAGCGATTGAGGAGCCACAGATGCGTCCATAGAGGACTTGGGCAGGAACTGTAGGTGCGAAGTTATTGCCGCAAATACGAGAATCGCAGACGCAGGCATGAATGCGCAGGTGCAAGAGGTAAGCCATAGGTGCGAGGTGGTTTCCGCACCTGCGATGATCGCAGATGCGGTCGAGAGGTGCAGAAGCGGTACCGGGGATTTTAAGTGATATCCGCAGAAGTGGAGCTTGGTCCGCGGATGCGGAAAAGGGACCGCATGTGCAGTATCACTGGGCATAATGTATAAATAGAGGACTTCGAGATTTTTCCCCATTTTCACCATTTTTAACACGGACCTTGGAGATTTTGAGGTGATTTTTGGAAGAAGATTCAAGGCTATTCACTTAGGTAAGCCCCTTGAGCCTAATTATCCTTAGCTATGGTGTTTTCCCGTTGATTTCTCACCTAATTAGTGGGTTTTGAAGTGAAAGTTGAGGGTTAGGGCTTGGGATTTTGGAGAGTGGATTTTGGGATTTGAGAGACCAAATGATGTAGGATTTTCTTGAATTTAGTATGGTTAGACTCGTGAGTGAATGGGCTTGCGAGTTTTGTGACTTTTGTTGGATCTTGAGACGTGAGCCCGGGGGCCGGGTTTGAGTCAATTTCGGGTTTTAAGTCTAATTTAGTAGTTTTTCTTGTGGGATTGATCCCATAAACCTATTGTAATGGTGTTGTACTGTATGTGGTTAGACTCAGAGCATTTGGAGGCCAATTCTAAAGGAAAGGGCATTTCGGAGAAGGATTCTACGATGTTGCGGTAAGTAACGGTCTTAAATCTGGTCTTGAGGGTATGAAACCCGGAGAAATTCATATAATGTGGATACTTAGAGGTGACGCGTTGTTAGATGATGGGTGTGTGAGCGTGCACTGCGTGAGATTGAGACTTGGTCCGTCCCGAAAAACTGTAAAGTCGAATAGCCCATTGTTATTACTTTTTCATCTTGTTTTTGAGTTATTGACTGTCTTACATGTTAGAAACCATGCGTAGGCTATATGATAACACTGTTGGGACCAGCAGTGGTTGTGAACTTGTTGAATTAACTGCTAAATTATTTTTTGTACTCAATCACCGTTTTACTTATGCATTATATCTCAGCTCTATCTCATTTCTTGATTAATACTTGTTGTATTCTCTGTTGGTATGTTTATTGTGACATTCGGTGAGGCCGGAGAGGCTAGTGACTGAGATAGGGCCTGAGTATCGGGTTGAGAGCTATGTGAGATATATTGGATCGGGCTGCATGCCGGAGCAATATTGGATCGGGTTGCACGCCGCAACAAGCCTTCGGGCCATTATATCGAATCGGGTTGCACGTTGCAACAGTGCTTGGACCGGGTTGCACGTCGCAACAATGTATGGATCGGACTGCACACCGCTACAGTATTGGGCCGGGCTGCACGCCGCAGCAATATAGCGCTTGGGTTGTAGGAGCCCTCGGGAGTCTGTACATCCCCACTGATTGCAGGTACCTTGATTGTGAGTATTGAGGCTGAGAGCCGAGTGATTGAGTTGTTGAGATAGATGAGTGATAGTAGCCTTGTGAGCTGTACTTGATCTTATTTATTGTTGCACTTTGTTGCTAGTCGTTGTTGTTGTGAAACTTCTGGAGGACTTATATTGCTTTACTTGAGCTAGAAATGTTTTGATTTAAAACACCGGATTGAAAGCATGCCTATTCTCTTTGCTGAAATTACTGAAATGAACTGTATTTTGTGTAGCTCGTCACTGCTTCTAAGTTCCTTATTTAATTTTGTTACTTACTGAGTTGGAAGTACTCATGTTACTCCATGCACCTTGTGTGCAGATCCAGGTGTGACCAGACGCAGAGGTCATTGAGCTCGTGCGCAGTTATTTTCCGAAGATTTACGAGGTAGCTGTCGGCATTCGCAGACCTTGTGCTCCTTCCTTACTATCTTCTTTATCTGTATTGATATTTAGACGCAGACTATTGTAAATACTGTGTTTTAGATTTAGAGTCTAGTTGCTCATGACTTGGTGACACCCTGATGTTTGGGGATAGTATTCCACACTTTATTTTTCTATTTTGAGTTTAACTTGAGCTTTCTGAAAGATTCCTGATATGGAAAGTTCTACATTACTATTTTATTGATTATGAAGTTTTCTTTGGGGGGGGCGGAGAAGTCGGCTTCCCTAGTACAATCGATTGGCGCCATCACAACATATTTGAATTAGGGTCGTGACATTATACAAAGCGAATTTAATATCATTTTGTGAAGCATAATCCCAATTTCATGGCGTGAGGTGCTCCACACGTGTATGTATGTCAGCACCATGCCAATAATGCAATAAATTTACTTTTCACTATTTTTTAGTTTTTATTTTTCATTCGCATGTTTTTTTTAATTCCATACCTACCCCTAAAACCTTCGTTATCAACGGGTTTATAGGCTTTAATTTCATTTTGAATGAATTAATATGTTGAGTCCAGAGAGATAAAAGAAACAAGAACAAAAATAACAACAAACCAGTATGTTCCAATCAGGTAGTGTCTGAGAAGAGTAGTGTAAACGCAGACCTTTGTTTAACCAAAGAATTAGACCCTTTGACTAAAGCTTATTTTTAAGATAAATACGGGTTACTGATAATCAAGATAATGAGAAATGAATAATAAACAATATTGTAGAAATAAAAGATAGACATTGATTGTATTCGAGAATCAGATGTCTTTACAAGATGTATTCCCCTCCCTTATATAAGATATTCTTACAACGTACGACTCTTGCTATGGTTACTCATTGATGACTAATTATGACATTAGTGAGGCGTTACAAAAGATAACGGTAATTGGGGTTCAGTTACATAACGTTCGAGTAATCAATTGTGGGTCCTGAATCTTGTCGTAGCTTTGTCTAGATTCATTCTGACTGTGCCTCTCTCCCGTTTTGACCAATTTGAGTTTCCCGTGGCTGATAAGTTTGTGGGTTTACTGAACTGGTGCCTCTTTATACCGTATCTCTTCAAGGAATCATGTCCAGCTGTCGCGTTTTGCTATGTCTACGTGACTGACTGAGTTGTCAAAAGCTGGCTTACGTGTGAAACTCTTTTTACCAATACAACCTTACCCTTACCTAAAAGGTAGAGAGGTTGTTTCCAATAGATCATCGGCTCAGGAAGGGTAATAAGAAGAAGTGGATAGCAAGAAAGGAAGAAAGGAGGAAGAGAAAAGAAAAAAGGAAGATATAAAGGATAAGTAGTATCAGATATTAACAACAAGGGATACAATACCTGAAGCGAACAAAACCACATAACGTAATAAAAATCTAAGAATATGAAGGGACAAGCGTGCTACTAAGACTATCGGTGAGCAACTAAAAACTACCCACTAACATTCTACCTTAATCCTCAACCTCCACACCCTCCTATCAAGGGTCATGTCTTTAGTAAGCTGAAGCAGTGTCATGTCCTGTCTAATCACCTCTCCTCAGTACTTCTTAGGTCTACCTCGACCCCTTCTTAAACTCGTCATTGTCAACCTCTCACACCTCCTAACAGGGGCATCAATGCTTCTTCTCTTAACATGTCTGAACGATCTCAGCCTCGACTCTCGCATCTTGTCCTCTACGGAGGCTACTCTCACTTTGTCTCGGATAACTTTATTCTTAATCTTGTCTCGGATAATTTATTCTTAATCTTATCTCTCCTAATACACCCATACATCCATCTCAACATTCTCATCTCTGATACTTTCATCTTCTGGACGTGGGAGTTCTTAACTGGCCAACACTCAATTCCATACAGCATAACCGGTCGAACCAGCACTCTATAAAACTTATCATTTAAGTCTTAGCGGCACGTTCTTATCATATAAAACACCGGAAGCGATAACAAGGAAAGAAATGGAATTTACTGCACAAAAGACAAAGCTTGTGACGCCATAGGTTGGTGATAAGGGGGTTGAGTTCTATTTGGGTTTTGTTTGTTGAAGGTCACCGAAAAATATGGAAGTTCGCCGGAGAAATGTTTCCGGCCAATAGCTGTTCACACACTAACAAATTCTGGGTCATTTCTTGTTATTACACTGTTAAATTGAATCTGAAAGTTCAAAAGCTATTTTAATTAATAAACCAAACTGATAATGTGACTAATCCATCATCGGAGAAAATGAAGAAGCGGTCGGAAATGTAATTTTACGTACAACAAAGAGTAAAAGATTGAATGATTAATAAATGAAAGCAAAGTTGAAAAAGAAAGGGGAAAAGGGGTATGGGGTACGGGAAGTCCAAGATTTTTTTTTTTTTTTTTTTTTGTTGCCAAAATAGGTTTTTTTTGCTTTAAATTGATAATACGTGCTTCTATTTTATTTTATAAAATAATTTGCCATATTTATTTTTGAGATAGATATTAAATTCACTTTGGATAAGTATGCGAAGGTAATAGGATACTCGTAAAGTTTAAGTATGAATTTACTTTTCCGAACAACTACACGATGAATCTTACGTATTTTCCCTTCTTCTTTTTTTTTTTTAAGATGAAGAGTGACAATCAAATTATCTAATTTTTTATACCATTTTAAACATTTATGATGTATGAAAGAGGATATTTGATTCCTTTCTACTACCACTCAGAAGTATGGAGATATATATAATTTGAAGTTCAAAACTTAAAAGAATAAAAAAAGTCCTAGAACAAAGTGATTTTTCTTTTTTAAAATGGATTCTACATGATGAGAGGCTGAATTAATTGGATTAGTAGTTCCAGTATCAAATGTTAAATTTTGAAGAATAATAGCTTGTTTGGCGAACCTGGAGAAATCAGCTTATTTTGAGAAGTACTTTTGAAAAAGTACTTTTGGAGAGAAGCAGTTTGTGTTTGGCGAATCACTCTAAAAATACGTTTGAGCAATAATTTGTATTTGGCCAAGCTTTTCAAAAAGTGCTTTTAAATATCAAATTATGAATAAGGACATGAATAGATTTACTTAATAATTAATATTATAAGTAAATAAATAATCTCAAAAATTTGTTCTTACATGCAATAATTAAATCTTTTCATTTTATTTAAGTAAAATATGAGAATAAAATTTAAAAGTACTTAATTCTTTTAATATAAGTTAAATATATTAAAAATCATTCAACAAATATAAAAGCATTTACCCTTAAAGTCACTATATATTTGAAAACTATCATAAAAATAATAAAAATATTTATACATTAATATCCTAAGTATTAGGTTTAACGGTTATGTTGCTATATACTGTATTTTGTTAAGGGTATTCTTGGTAAAAAGAAAAGTCAAAATTGCTTCTGCTTCTGCTTCTGGGAAGAATCTACCTTTTTCTGCTTCTCAGAAACAGCTTCTGCTTCTTCCCAAAAATACTTTTTTTTTACCAAAAAAAGCTTGGCCAAATACCTCAAGTTAGGAAAAAAAAGTACTTTTGAAATAAATAAAAAATTGACCTGCTGAGAAACTTGGCCAAACAGTCTATAAGTCACTTTCAACTTGCTTATATGCTTGAGAAAATTTGGAAATAATTAAAATTTAAAAAATGAAAATTATGTTAAAATTTTTTTGAATATTGAATCACGGCCAAAAGCAAATAGGGTTGCCTCGGAGCTTAACACGGCCATTTCATGGTAGAATCACGTGATAGCCATCTATATATATATATATATAAAGAGGAAAAACGAGTGTTGACTTGGCAACTCTCTTTGGCCAAGAAGCTAATTATGTTAAGAAATGAGAGCAAAATAGAACAACATAGTAATAGGGACAAAATGTATAGGAGAAGGATGTAGAAGTTATCTTATTCAAATGTGTTTCTTGTGTGTTATTCTATGGGCAAAGAATGTCTTATTTATACTATACAAGATACACCCAAAACTCACTAGATACGTCATAGGAATTAATATGTGCATTTATCCAAGTAGTACATTGTATAGAATGTATGGATGGATTAAATGAACATCCATATACATTCACTTTATTTATAACACTCTCCCTTGGATGTTCATTTGAAAGATAATGTGCCTCATTAAGACCTTACTAAAAAAAAACTCAGTGAAAAAAGCCTAGTGAAGGAAAAAGAGTACACACATCTTGTAATACGCATTGAGTGTTGCCTCATTAAAAACCTTACCAGAAAAACTCACTGGGACAAAACATTGGTTAAGGGAAAAAGAGTACATCACATATTATACTCCCCTTGATGAAAACTTTATTTGATATCTCGGAGACGATGCATTCCAATCTTATGTCTCAGCTTCCCAAATGTTGATGTTGACAATGCCTTAGTAAATAAATCTGCTAGATTGTCACTTGAACGGATTTGTTGAACATCTATCTCACCATTTTGCTGAAGATCGTGCGTGAAAAAGAACATTGATGAAATGTGCTTTGCTCTGTCCCCTTTGATATATCCTCCTTTAAGTTGAGCTATGCAAGCAACATTATCTTCATACAATATCGTTGGAATCTTTGTTTTTAAAGAAAGACCACATAGTTGTTGAATGTGTTGAGTCATTGATCTCAACCATACAAACTCTCGACTAGCCTCATGAATAGCTATTATCTCTGCATGATTGGAAAATGTAGCAGCTAAAGTTTGTTTTGTTGAACGCGATAAAATAATTGTACCACCATAAGTAAATAGATAGCTTGTTTGAGATCGAATTTTATATGGATCAGACAAATAACTTGCATCTGCATAACCAGTCATTTGTGAATCGGATTCATAAGTGTGAACAACTATTTTTGACCACACCAAAATTCTATACTATTTTTTTTGCTAAAAATATTA
>MDKI01224363.1:0-10057 GCA_005239505.1 Nicotiana paniculata | reverse complement strand
ATGTAATTAACGATACGATCGAATAATACGGAAGAAAATTCAATAATCACGATCAACGGACAGTATAATAGAAATACGCAAAGAGAATGGAAAGGATGCAATCTAAATGGCGGGAACTACAACCCAACAAAAACACAAGCAACTCAACACTACATCAATTTATTCACATCAGGCCTTAGCCAATGACTCAATAAAACTGGTCAAACTTTCGAGTGAAAACCTTTAAATCGTGAGTTCATTTTAAAAACTTTAAAGATATAATCATTTCGGAATAGAAAAATTTATTCTTTGAAACATACTTTCTCTGAATGTATATTTATATATTTTTATAAAGAGAAATCCTTATAACATAGTCTCTTCAAATACGGGGTGTTCAATTACACTTTCTCAAATACTGCTCTTTCAAGTATCATCAATATACGTGATATTCAAAATATATTTTCCCAAGTACTGCTCTTTCAAATATCATCAAAACACGTGATGTTCAAAATATATTTTCTCAAGTACTACTCTTTCAAGTATCATCAAAATACGTGATGTTCAAAATATATTTTTCCCAAGTACTGCTCTTTCAATATCATCAACATACGTGATGTTCAAAATATATGTTCCCAAGTACTGCTCTTTCAAATCATCATTCAAGTACTGCTCTTTCAAATCATTATTCTGCAAGAAAAATGTTTTTCAAATATACTTTCGAAAAGAAGTCCTTTAGATATAACTTTTCCTGGAGATAATTGATTTTCAGCTATACTTTTCAATATATATATTTATATCTTTCGATTTAAATCTCCTTAATCATAAACTACCGGAACTCAGTCCGCCACTCAGAATTTGTCATGCAATGCAGTACAGGGAGAAAGCTCTCGGATCTCTGTCTGTAGTCCCAATTTAAATATGTGATGCAGTACAGCGGGAAAGCTCCCGGATATCTGTCCTTAATCCCAATTTAAATATGTGATGCAGTACAAGGGGAAACCTCCTGGATCTATGCCCGTAGTCCCAATTTAAATATGCAATGCAGTAAAAGGGGAAAGCTCCCGGATCTCTGTCTGTAGTCCCAATTTAGATATGCAATGCAGTACAGGGGGAAAGCTCTCGGATCTCTATCCGTAGTCCCAATTTAAATATGCAACACAACCACTGAGGAAGACAACCAGAATGCGACAGAAACAACATATATTGCCACAACCGGCGCGAAAGCAAACAAGGCCGAATACAAAGTGCGATGAGCAAATCAATACAAAGACTTAAATCACAAAAATGGTAACAACTCGCTCATAAGAAGTAGCCACTGAGAGGAATGCCAAGCACAAAGAGAGAACCGCATAACGAGGGGAAAACAAGACAAATATAGCAACGATTCTATACATTTAAGTTCGCAACCAAGAAACCAAATCATCCCAGCAAGGGAATCAGCTATAACCAATCTCACTTAGACAATTAGCTTCACCGAATAAACTCAGTTTGAACAATGCTCAGTATATAGGCAGCATATGAAGGAAGACATAGCATAACAGTAGGAAAAACAAAGTCTTCATTTAAGTCAATTAAGATCATATAAGAAACAAGGAATGCTAGACAAGTACTTCTAACTTGAACAGGAGGAGATGAGATTAGGAATCAGGAATTCAGATATAACAACTTCAATTCATTTACGGGGAACATAAGGACCCAAAACTCCCTAAACGGCAATCTATTTGAAAATAAGTTCGAGTACACACTTGTCACCTCGCATACGCGGACTACAATCAATATAGAATACTCAATCCTAAGGGGTAAATCCCCCACACAAGGTTAGGCAAGATACTTACCTTGACTGCGCTAATCAACTCAATACCATGCTCTTGCCACGAGTACCCAACTCCGAGTGGCCCAAATCTAGACAATTCGATTGCATAGAGTAAATATCATCACAAGGAAACAAAATAATTAATAAGTCCGAAGCTAATACGCGAAATTAGGAAATTCGACCAAAAATTTCCCCGGGCCCACGTCTCGGAATCGGGTAAAAATTATATTTTCTGGACACCCATTCACTCACGAGTCTAAACATATGAAAAAATCTCAAATCGGAGGTCGAAAACCCAATCAAAACTCAATAATTTGGTCTATGAAGTTTATCCCATTTTCTACCCAAAAAGTTCAAAATTAAAGGTTTGATTTAAGATTGGAATCATGGAAATTGGTCTATAATGGATAGAAATCACTTACCCAAGTTACCCACGTGCAAATGCCTCCAAAAATTACCTCTCTCGAGCTCCCCAATTCGAAAATGGTGAAAAGAACATAAACCCTCGGATCTGATATAATTGCCCAGCAATTCCGCACCTGCGCCCTTGGGACCGCACATGCGGTTTCGCACCTGCGAAAATACCATCTCAGGTGCGAAAATCCAATAAGAAGCCTAGGGTCGCACCTGCGGTCAAATGGCCGCACCCGTGGCTCCGCATTGCGGAAAACACACCGCACCTGCGAGGATTGGGGGATTGGGATAAGTCCACACCTGCGAGCTCCTCGCCGCACCTGCGGAAGGTCCATCGCAGGTGCGAGACACCAGAACCAACAATGGTTCAGTTGTCTCCCAAGTGCTAATAACACCCGATGAGCATCCTAAACGTACCCGAGACCCCGTCCAACCACACACACAAGTCATATAACCTAACATGGACTCGCTCGAGGTTTCAAACCACATAAAACAACACTAACACGATGAATTGAACTAAAAGTCCATGAAAATTCTTCAAACTTCTATAAACATTAAGTTTTGCATTTAAGGTCCGAATCACGTCAAATTAAGTCTGTTTCTTACCAAATTTCACAGATAACACATATAAATCATATCAAACTTGTACCGGGCTTCAGAATCATAATACGGGCCCGATATCACAGGTTTCACCTCAAATTTCATTTTCAAAAACCTTTATATTTTTCAGAAAATAATTTTCTTTAAAAATTCATTTCTCGGGCTTGGGACCTCGGAATTCGATTCCGGGCATATGCCCAAGTCCCATATTTTACTACGGACCCTACGGGACCGTCAAATCATGGGTCCGGATCATAAAGGCTTCCCGGCTACACGCCCGGGCGGCGCATGCAAATCGAGGTGATATAGAATGAGGTTTTCACGATCTCGGAAACACAGAATTAGATAGAATATACAGGATGATCCTTTTGGTTCATCACACAACTGGAGTGTTACAATTAAAAGATGCACGAGTTACAAGATGTATGAGCAAATCACTCACGAGATGAAAGGGCGCATATGCTCAAGCCTATATTGTTCAATGAAGGGACACAAGTGGGAATGAATCAAGACAGTAAAAAGGAAAGATTCACGAACCTCCAATTAATGAGGAAGGAGAATCAGAATCGTTACTGAATCTTCATGAACAGTTACGATTATCAATTATAACGACTCATCAATGCCATTAAAGCTCATAGTGATTCAGCCATAAAGGGAAATAAACGTTATATTTGTAAACCTCTATATAAGGGAAGATAATTTTATTTGTAAAGACACATTCTGATTTATATTGGAATACAATTACTTTCTTTTGCTTTCAATCAATCCTTTCAATATATTTTTGTCAATTTTATTTCCTTTAAAGCAATTTGTTGAGAAACTAAGGAATTCCTTGGTTATCAGTAACCCGAGTTCTTCTAAAAATAGGCTTTGACTAAAAATCTTACTTTTTGGTTAAACAATTGGTTCCATTACCGAGAATCTGATAATCTTTTTACTTTCCAAATCTTTCTTTCTAACAACCAAATCATGTCAACTGTCAGTGACAACAACCAACAGGTAGGAGGAACTCCAGTTCCTTCACCTCAGGAATCCCCACACACTTCTCAAGAAGGAACACTTGAAAAATCTGCTACTCACACGAATGAACACCATGGAGATGAGCAGATTGTTGAGAAAGATGCTATGAAACAATTGATCACAGAACACGTGAATAATGCTCTCCAAGCTTTCGTGAGGAGACTGCGAACTGTACCACCAACTCCTCCCCCAAATAATACTGCAACTGTGGAAAATCTACGCTCAGGGCTTGCTAATTCAGGAAGCAGGGAAACTCCCAATGAGTCACGTGATGAAAGGCCAGGTACATCAAATAATTCTGATTTACAAAATTTGCTACTAACTTTGCAGAAACAGGTGAAAGAACAAAACGACTGCATCGAACAAATACTTGGCGTACCACCTGTGATTAAGGGAGTGGATATCGACAAATATTCGCAGCAACCCTGGAAGCCAAGCGCGACTCCATTGCCCATTCCTAAGAAGTTCAAAATGCCTGACATCCCAAAATATAATGGAACAACCGATCCACGTGACCGTGTGACCGCATTCACAACAGAAGTAAAAGGAAATGATTTAACCAAGCAATAAATTGAGTAAGTGTTGGTCAAAAAGTTTGGAGAAACACTCATGAAAGGAGCATTAGCATGGTATTCTCTTTTACCTGAAAATTTTGCTGAGCTTGCAAATTTATTTATAAAAGCACATTCTAGAGTCAAAAAGTTGAAAAAAGAATGGAATATATCTTCAAAGTGAAGCAAGGAGATACGGAATTACTCAGAGAATTTGTAAATAGATTCCAACGTGAAAGAATGATGCTTCCAAGAGTACCTGATAATTGGGCAGCCACGGCTTTCTCAAGTAATCTAAACGAAAAAAGTTCAGAAGCCACGAGAAGACTCAAAGAAAGCTTACAAGAATTCCCTGAAACAACATGGAACGATGTATATAACAGGTATAGTACCAAGTTGCGGATTGAAGAAGACATTGTTGCACAGTAAAGGGTTGATGAGAGAACACGTTCGAGGTAGTCAGAACCTGAAAAGATGTCTAGTAAAAATAGATACGAGCCTTATATGGGACCCTCAAGGCGAGACACACAATCCAAGCCAGAGAATGTACGATCTGACCATAGATTAACGAACAAAGATTCAGGTTCATCATCATCATCTAGGTTTAGAAAAGAACGAGATGTGCGTGATAGGGATACCAACACGAATGCCAGGATTGGAGATTATAGTTTCAATATTAGTATTTCTGAGTTGGTAGCTGTTCTAAGGAGTATGGGAGATAAGGTGCGGTGGCCAAAAGAAATGAGATCAAACCCAAGCAGAAGAAATCCAGATTTCTGGTGCGAGTTTCATAACAAGCATGGCCATAAAACATCATATTGCAGACTGTTACAAGGTGAGGTAGAACATTTAAAAGCAAGGATACTTGACAGACCTGTTCAGCGAGAAAGGTAAACAGTCTTACATGAAAAATAGAAAAGAACATCCAAAACCTCCATCTCCAAAGAGAACAGTGAGCGTGATAAGGGGGAGAGAAGAATTCAACGGTGTAACGTACACAGCTACAAAAAAGACAGCGAAATTCACAGTAACCCATGGGAAGCGGGTTCGTCAAGTTTTGGAGGAAGATAGTATAACATTTGATGATGCAGATGCGGATGGCTTGATAATTCCTCACAATGATGCACTGGTAATATCTTTACTTATACATGATACTAATGTAAAATGAGTTTTGATTGATCCAGGTAGCTCTGTGAATATTATTTTATTGCGAGTGGTGAACGAAATGCAAATTGGCGACAAGATGATACTCAAAGCACGTTCTTTATCTGGACTCGATAATTCAACCGTTATTACAAAGGGGGAGATAGTGTTAACTACATTCGCGGAAGGAGTCATCAAAGAAATGAAATTTCAAGTAATAGACATGGACATGGCTTATAATGTGATTCTTGGGAGGCCATGGATTCATGACATGGATGTTGTGCCTTCTACGTTACATCAAGTTATCAAGTTTCCTTCAAAATGGGGAATTCAACAAATTCGAGGAGATCAACAAATTTCTAAGAATATCAATTCAGTGGTGCAATCACACAAAGAAAGCATTGATACATATGAGAATTTTGTGGAAGACGTGGTAAATCAAATCTCATCTGAAAATGTATAACATATATGGATTCAAGACCGGATGTAATGCAAGAATCGGAAGAGAATGAAAACATCAAAATAAAAATTGAAGAGCTCGAAGCTGTTGTGCTATTCAAACAATGGCCAGATCGAAAAGTTTATATTGGAGCAAAACTGAGCCCATGAATAAGAGGTAAGTTAGTTGAATTTTTCAAAGCTCACGCAGATTGTTTTGCTTGGTCGTATTCAGATATGACAGGTATACCTTCAGAGGTGATAACTCATAAATTAAATGAAGATCCATCATACGTACCTGTCAAGCAAAAGAAGAGGGAACATGGCTCATTCAAAAAACAAGTGATTCAGGATGAGGTACAAAAACTCTTAAAAATTGGTTCAATACGAGAGGTAAAATATCCTAATTGGTTAGCTAATATTGTGGTAGTTCCAAAAAAGAACGGCAAATGGTGAGTTTGCGCAGATTATACTGATCTAAATAAAGCTTCCCAAAAGATTCATTCCCTTTATCGCATATAGATCAATTGGTTGATTCTACCGCAGGTCATGAGCTATTGAGTTTTTTAGATGCATATTCAGGTTATAATCAAATAAAAATGGATCCTTTAGATGAAGAAAATACTTCATTTAGTATGGACAACGAGACTTATTGTTACAAAGTCATGCATTTTGGTTTAAAAAACTCTAGGGCCACATATCAAAGGTTGGTGAAAAGATGTTTCAAGAACACCTGGGAAAGACTATAGAAGTATATATCGATGATATGCTGGTCAAATCTGCACGAGAAGAAGGTCATTTTTAAAATCTTTCAAATACCTTCGAGATACTCCGCGACTATAATATGAAATTGAACCCAGAAAAATGTGCCTTCGGCGTAGCTTCAGGTAAGTTTTTAGGTTTTCTTGTATCTAATAGAGGTATTGAAGTAAATCCTGCACAGATCAAAGCTATTGAAGAAATTTCTGATATACTCACAAGCAAAAAAGAGGTACAAAGATTGACAGAGAGGATAGCAACTTTGGGAAGATTTATTTCAAAGTCTTCAGAGAAAAGTTTCAAATTCTTTTCAGTGCTAAAAAAGCAAAATTAGTTCGAGTGGACTGAAGAATGCTGACAAGCCCTAAAAAATTTAAAGGCATACTTGTCAAATCCTCCTTTGCTGGCTAAACCAAAAGATAGCGAGAGGCTGTTTGTTTACCTCGCAGTTTCAGAAATGAATGTAAGTGCAGTTTTGGTACGAGAAAACAATGGTAAATAATCTCCAATTTATTATGTCAGTAAATCTTTGTTGGATGCTGAGACTAGATATCCTCATTTAGAAAAACTTGCCTTAGCATTAGTTATGGCATCTAGAAAGTTGAGATCTTACTTTCAATGACAGCCTATTTTCGTAATAACTGCATATCCTCTAAATTTTTTTTTTGCATAAACAAGAATTGTCAGGTAGATTAGCCAAGTGGGCAATAGAACTCAGTGAGTATGATATGATGTACCAATCTAGAACTGCAATAAAATCACAAGTTTTAGCAGATTTTAGCACAAAAATAGTTCCTGAAGTAGAAAAGGAACTACAAATATTCACCAGATCTAATCAAGGTACGTGGACTCTATTTATTGATGGCTCCTCGAATGTTAAAGGAGCAGGTTTAGGTATTGTTTTAATTTCACCTTCTGGAGAAAGTTTAAGACAAACAATTACATGTTACCCCATTACTAACAATGAAGCAGAGTACGAAGCTGTAATTGCAGGGTTAGAACTGGCACGAGAACTCTCTATAGAGCAAATCGTAATTAAAAGGGATTCTCAGCTGGTAGTCAACCAGATGCATGGGACTTAGATAGCTAGAGAGGCACGAATGCAACAATATTTGAAAAAGGCACGAGAATTGATAAGGCAATTTCAATCATGGAAGATTGTGAAAATACCCACGGAAGAAAATGCGGAAGCAGATGCACTAGCTAATCTTGCATCAGTTGCTGAAATAACAAATGCAGAAAATGATATTGTAATACATTTATTTCATTCAGCACTGGACCAAGATAAAAACGAGGTAAGTTTTAATAATCTGACTTGGGATTGGAGAAACGAGCTTGTTAATTTTTTGCAGTATGGAACCATACCTGAAGGTAAAAAAGAGTCTCAGTCGCTTCGACGAAAGGATGCTCGTTACTGCTTAATTCGAGGAAATCTGTATCGAAATGTTCGGGGGACCTTTAGCAAGGTGCCTTGGACCCTCTCAAACAAAATATGTAATGAAATAAGTACATGAAGGGCATTGTGAAAATCACGCAGGAAGTATATCTTTGGTAAAAACTCTAATTAGAGCAGGATACTACTGGCCTAAAATGGAGGATGATGCAGAAAATTTTGTAGCAAAGTGTGATAGATGCCAACAATATGGAAATAACATGCATCGCCCAACAGAATTGTTACATACAATTATTTCCCCGTGGCCATTCATGAAGTGGGGAATGGATATCGTGGGTTCTTTGCCATAAGCTAAAAGAAAGGTATGATTTTTGTTAGTATTAACAGATTATTTTTCCAAATGAGTAGAGGCAGGAGCTTTCAAACAGGTTCGAGAAAAGGAGGTAATGGATTTTATTTGGCGGAACGTTATATGCCGATTCAGAGTGCCGAAAGAAATCGTATGTGATAATGGCCCGACAGTTTATAGGCTTGAAAGTCACAGAAGTTTTTCAAAGTTGGCAAATCAAACGAATAACTTCCTTACCTTATCATCCCGTGGCAAATGGACAAGCTGAGTCAACAAACAAGATTATTATTAATAATTTGAAGAAAATATTAGAGGAATCAAAAGGCAATTGGCCCGAGGTGTTACCAGGAGTATTATGAGCTTATCGAACAACATCAAAGACAGGCATGGGAGAAACTGCATTTTCACTTGTTTATGGTTCAGACGCCTTAATCCCAGTCGAAATAGGAGAGCCAAGTACGAGATTCACACAAGAAACAGAAGAATCAAATGATGAAGAGATAAGAACGAATTTGGATTTACTCGAACAAAGAAGAGAAACGGCTCTAATAAGAATGGCAGCATATAAGCAAATCATTGAATGATACTGCGACAGGGAGGCTTATCTCAAATAATTCAAGATTGGGGACTTTGTTCTCAAAAAGGTTTTTCAATCAACAAAAATAGCTGGAGCAGGAAAATTGAACCCAAATTGGGAAGGTCCTTATAAAGTTCGAGGTACCGCTGAGAAAGGTGCATATAAGTTGAAAACCATGGACTGCAAGGTGTTACCTTCGAATTGGAATGCTGTTCATTTGAAGAAATATTATTTCTAGGAAAAGGAAATACCCACGGTCAGGTATCACTTAAATACGATTTTATTTTGTTATGTTAAATTATACTAATAATTTTAGATGATAGACAAAAAGCTAGCCCATACCAAATGATGATTTTAGACCTGAAAGACACGTGGGATACAAAATTATTCCCGTTCTGGTTACAACCTTTCTGATGGAAATAAAAAGAGTTAAGCAGTCATCATCTAAAAATATACCTCTGAGCCCCGTATGTATTTTCCTTTTCAAGAAATGGACCACATGGAAGGAATAATCAAGTTCTCGAGATTTCATACTTCAAAACTCTAACACTTGGGGGACTATAGAGGGAAAAGAAGGCTGAAAGTCAAAGAAGACTAAAAGAGTCAGAATTTGAGTCAAGTCTGGATCAACCCAAAAATCAAAAGTCAAGAGCTAATCAAGAGCCAAAAAACAAGCCTGATTAAAAAACCTTTGTAATAAGTTTTGATAAAGTGTAAATTCGCGGATGTAAATTACAAGATCCTGCGAGTACTTAGGTTAACGGCAATGATTAGTCATCGATTGCAAAATATACCCTAGAATTTTTTGAAATTTGTTATAAGAAAAACAATTATGAAAGAGTTGTAGATATTGTACAAAATGTTACTTGAATACATGTAAAGTGTTATATAATTTGAAAGTTCAAAATATAAAACTTCCTCAAATTATTCAAGAAATTTCTTCGAAATATGAATTTTTCTACTTGTGAGCACGTGATTTTTACCTATCGTATAATCCTACAAAATCTCGCTAAATTAATTA
>MDKI01091979.1:0-24827 GCA_005239505.1 Nicotiana paniculata | reverse complement strand
GGTTCCACACATATAGCCCGTTTGGCCCGGGACCGTTTAGCCCGGGCCCGCATAACCCAGGCTAGCCTAGACCCGCTTAGCCCGGCCCACTTGACCCGTTTGGCCCGGCCCCGGCCCGTTAGCCACCCTTGGTCCATAACAATGACCTAATCTGATTACAATGACAACTTTTAAGGATATCACATTCAATTGTTGTCTCAATCTGCTAAGGTTTTCTTCTTCACATAAGAAGAAGAAATAATCCAAGGTGATACATTCATTTTAGCTACAATCAATTTAATTACAACAATATATTAAAAATATATCACATGCGATCAGAATAAACCACTTTTAAATATCACCCCTGAATGTTGTCTCTGTTTGTTAAAATGATTTCTTAATCACATAAAATGGTTGTCTATATCACACATGCAGTTAGAGGAGTTGAGTTAAATATTTTCTATCCACTAAGGTCTTCATAAATTGATCGGTTGTTTAAGAAGGAAACACAATGAAAACAAAATATCATAAGAGTCCAGCGTTTGTGCGGGATAACCGACATTTTAGTAAATAACATTATTGCACAATTTACTAACATTATTACCCGGAAGAATCATATATCTGCAGAAAAGGACGAATCTTTACCTTAAAAAAGGAGAAATGCAACCTGAATCATCAGAATTCATTCCAAACCAGCAACTTTGTACCTCAACTTCATATTGTGGTTTTCCTGCCAGCGTTTCAAATCATTGTGAATACAAAGCTCAATCCATCAATATCCACACACACACAAAAAAAAAAAAAAAAAAGGACAACTATTCCTCAATTCCAGGCTTGTCCGGTTCTACAAAATTCATACAGAAGATGAAATCCAAATGTTACTCCTTCCTTTCCAATTTATCTGATGTGTTTGCTGACCAAAATTTAGGAAAGAAAGACAAAGTTTTATAACTTGTGATCTCATTAAGACAGAGATATTTATGTGACTACAAATCATTTCATTAAGAGTAAAATAGGAAGTTTAAAGCTAAATTGTTCAAAATATAGAAATGTGTCATTTTTGTGGAGAAGATTAAAAAGGAAATACTATCACATGAGCATACTACAACTCAACTACGCCTCAATCCCAAACTACTTGGGTCCACAATACATACAGAACCCAAAATCCAAAAGTAAAGACTCTTATCTTTATTCATGCATACCTGCTCAAGAACCTTAGCAGAACTCGTTTCCACCAATCTAGCCAAACTATCAAGCTTAACAAGCATTTTATCATACAAATGCTCCAATTCAGCAGTATAATTTGAAGCATCTGAGCCCATCAACTTGTTCAATCTTCCAATCTCAAATCCTTCAGCACATAAATCCAACTCCTTCTGATCCTTCAAACCCTTTTTAATACTCACCAAAGATTCCATCTTTTCATCCTCAGCCATTGCATTTGGACCCCTTAAGTCACATGAAATTAAAGGAAATGGTGAAATAGGACTAAAAGAACCATAATGGGATCGAAATGATGGACCAATGTTGATGATATCTAAACTTTTGGGGTCGAATAAATCAGTGGAAATACGGTACTGAAAAGCTTTGTACTCGTGGGTATGTATCAGTTGTTCATGAAACGGCGTCGTTAACAGAAGGAACAAAGAGGGGGGCAGAGAAAGTAAATACGGAGCATTTTGAGGGGTAAAAGCGTGAGAAGAAGAGGAAGTTAAAGAAAGGGTAGTTGTAGAATCCGTTAAAGAGGGTCTTAAAGGGGTTTTTCGGCGACCGGAAAACCAACCAAGGACGGCGGCAGAAGGATCATCAAGCTGGTGTAAAGGGAGGGGAAAGTGGGAAGGGACAGAGAGAAAATCGGTGATAGTGGCGGTAAGAATTGGGCCGTCGTCGGAGGCGATGGTTACGGCGGCTGAGGTAGTGGCGGTGTCGTCGGAAAGAGGGGTGGTGGTGGAGAATGACACGTGGCCGAATAATAGACCGTGGATGTCGCCGGAGGATGAGAAAAGACGGTGGAGGATAGAGGTTAAAGTAGTGCCGGAGATTTGGATCTTGTGTACACAGAGATCATCCATGATTTACTGAAACTTTTTGGGGGAAACTAGAAAGTAATAATTTGGTGGTGACCAAATTGGATACAGAAAACGGTTTTTATTATCAAAAGAAACAATGCGACCTATAATTTGTAGATGCTACATATTTTTTCTTCTTTGTATAGTTTCAATTTTATTGGATAAAAAAAAATTAAGTGAATGAGTTCTATCTAATCTTTATTATAGTTTGTACTAATTTTATACTCTTTCTTTTTTTATCAGTTTCCAAAAAGAATGATATATTTTTATATTCAGAAATTTTTATACTTCAAACTTTTCAATATATTCTTATCAACGTGCTTTTATAGCTACTAATCATTAATAAATATATTATTTTAAAAAATACATATAAATAATATTAAATAATATAGATAAATTATAAAATAAAAAATAAAAAATAAAAAGTAGTTCAAAGTCTTGAAAATGATGAATGTTGAAACCTTGTCCCGCAGAATTTTCCAGATGTGTTATAATGATTCCTTGAGACTTCCTTGGTAAAACAAACAAGTAACATAAAAATACTTTACCTCGATTCATCAAAAGTTTAATTAAAGTGACAAGCAATCAACTTAGTTCATAATACGCTAGATTTGCATAACTCTTTTTGGACTCAGTTTAACATGTCTTACCAGGCTAATTTAAAGTTCTAAAAGTTATTCTTATATTATGATCTAGTTGCTCATCTCATAGTGATTTTATTTGATTCATGTTAAAAATTAATATTCGTTTGTATAAACTTTATCTCAAATTGAGTTCTTTTTCAAGTAAATTCAAGGGTGTCATTAATGGCTTCCTGTAACGGCTTGATCGGTCGTTTTCGGTATTAGACACCTATTTACCTATTTCCCTATTTGATGTTTCACATAGGTTCATTTGATGATATGTGACTTGCTGGGAAGGGTAATTTGGTTTTTGTGGGGTTCAAGAGTGAGTTCCAACATTTACACTCTGTTTGGATTATTATAACTTATTATTTTATAATGTATCGTATTATATTGTATTGTATTGTATCGTATCGTATCATATCATTTTATGAATACAACATTTAGATAGATTGTATTGTTGTTGTTAAATAACATGTTTTATGTTTGTTTTTACTATATCGTACTATACTGTAACTGATAAATTTACTAAAATACTCACAATTATTATAAATATTAAATTTATTAAGTATTACGCATAAAGATAAGTAAAAGTCAAGTTGGCAAATGGTAGAACCTAAAGAAAAAAAGAAAGGAACAAAGACACAAAGAAAGGACCGAACCTATTCTTGTTATCTTTGACCGTGGAGTTGGACACGGTAGAACGGGAAAAAAAAAAGACAGAAGACAAAGTAGGTTATAGGTTAGAGGTTTGGAAGATTAAAAAAAGGTAAAATAGAATTATGGAGTAATAAGTTAGGGCATAACTGAAAAGAAAAATAGAAAACAATCCCACCACACCAAATCGACTGTTTCAAAATATGGGACTTTTCATTATTCCGGAATAATAGATTTAACAATACAATACAATCAATTTTAACTAAATATTCAAAACAAACATTATTTTGGGATAACAATACAATACAATATAATGGGTAACAACCATTCAAACAAGTTGTTAGTTTCTATTTGAAAACCTTAAGTTGTAAAAGTTGACCAATCTCGCCACTAATTCGTCGAGGTTAGTCTTGATACTTGCTAATATATTGGGTTGGTCGTACTCATACTACACTTCTGCATATTTTTATGCAAATCAAGGTGTCGGCTAATAGAGTTGAGGAGTAGATCATTGCGTTACTAGGAGACTCGAGGTAGTGCAGCATGTTCATCCGCAAACCTCGAAGTCACATTTTTCATGTTTTAAGCTTGTTGTTTATGTCAGAAAATGTTGTATTTATTTCAAACTGTTGTAATTCTTACATGTTTAGAGCTCATGTACTCGTTGACACAAGTTTTTGTGGCATTGTTTACTATGATTCATATTAGTGTTGGTTTTAGACTTATTTATGCTAGAAATATCCATTAGACTTGTTATATTGCTTCATTTTTGTTGTTCATTCGATTGTCGTGTGATTGGTTCGCCTAGCTGGTGTGTTAGGTGTCATCATGATCGTTGGTGGGATTTTGGATCGACAACTTGATATCAAAGTCTAGATTGTATAGGTCCCACAAGTCATGAGCATGTCTAGTAGAGTCTTACGGATCGGTATGGAGATGTCTATACTTATCTTCGAGAGGCTATGAGACATTTAAGAAACTTCACATTCTTTCATTCTCTATCATGTGATTTTGATTTATCCCGAAAGTTGAATCTTTACCCTTCTATTCTCTCAGAAATGATGAAGACACGTGTGTTAACCGTAGCTGAGCAGGAGCGGGAGCGCCAGGTTGTGGTGGCCACTAGAAGTAGAGACTGAGGCAGGGGCAAAGCTAGAGCCCAAAATAGAGCACGTGCAACACCACCTACATCTACTCAAGCTCATGCAAAAGCGACATTAGTTGAGCCACAAATAGCTCCGGATGGTGAGCAGATTCCAGTTCAGGATGAGCTGGTAGGACTAGCTCAGGTCCAAGAGGAGTTCATTGATACCCTAGTGTATTGGTGGAAATTAGACACACCACATAGATTAATATTATAATGACATATGTCATGAGAGTTAAAATAGTAAAGAAAATTATGTGCAAAGAAGATATTAACAATACCCACAAGATCACTTATGAAGATACCATGCATGCTAGACTTAAAGTTGAATAGAAGAAAATAAGTACAATGTTGATAATCAAGACCATTGAAAGTCACATATAAGGAAAGGTCACTAAAGGATGCGAATATGGAAGGAATTAATCTAATTCCTGATTATACGTGATTTACCATTATTGCATCAACTGTTACAAATCACTTATGTATCAGAATTATTACAACAAATGTTGGTAACAAGAAAGAGCTATCCAAGACAAATCGTTACAAAATTGTAATATTATTTAAACCCCCTTTTCATAACTTGTATCTCCATCGAGAGAACTGCTAAATTATATTATTAATTACTAATATTCTTAGTTTTCTATTATTAGAAGATTCATTCTTTCATACGGGAAGAAAGCAACATTCATCAATAAAAATTCTATTTTCTTATTGTCTTAGTTTTTATTTTCTATTATTGTTATTCCTTTTTCATGTCAATCATATTTGAAAAAGTGAAGTAAATTGGTTGTCGAACCAGAACAAAGAAACAGAAAAATAGGTACGAGCCTTACATGGGACTAGAAAAGCAAGATCACATGTCAAAATCGAAACAGGCACGGTTTGATCAAAGGTCAAGGCAGAAGGAGGTAGGTTCCTCTTCTCGATTCGGAAAGGAATGAAAAATAGCGAGGAACAACGACCAAAATTCTCGATCAAAAATATCAGATTTTAATTTCAATGTGAGTACTTCTGAGTTAATAGTAGTGTTAAGAGGCATGGTTGACAAGGTATGATGGACCAAATAAATAAGGTCAGATCCTAGCAAAAGAAGTCAGAAATTTTGGTGTGAATATAATAGGCACATAACAGCAAATACAAGGCTCCTACAAGTAGAAGTTGACTATATGTTGAAGCAAGGTTATCTCATCAATCTATTTAGTAAGAAAGGTAAGCAATATTATATGAAGAACATGGAAGAGACACCGAAGCGCCATCACCAAAAAGGACAGTTAATGTAATAATCGGGGGTGAGGAAGTTAATAAAGTAACATATATAACGGCAAAGAGAACAGTTAAAATATCGGTGACTCACGAGAAATGAATTCGGCAAGTTCTAGAGGGAGAAAGCATAACGCTCGATGATGAGAATGCATATGGATTGTTCATACCTCATAATAATGCACTGGTAATTTCTTTACTTGTTCATGATACTAATGTTAAGTAAGTTTTGATTGATCCAGGTAGCTTAGTGAATATTATATTGCTACGAGTGGTCAACAAAATGCAAGCAACCAATCAAGTAATACCCAAGGCTCCATCTTTATTTGGGTTCGATAATTCAATTGTCATAACAAAGGGAGAAATTACATTGTCCATATTCGTAGGAGTGGTGAAAGACACCAAATTCCAAGTGGTGGAGGAACATGTAGCTTATAATATGATTTTAGGAAGGGCACGTGATTCAGGAGAGTATGCCTTCTATCTCAGCATCAGATACGGGAAGCGAAGCTGACATAGACGCAAGACCTGATGTGATTCAGGAACCAGAGGAGAATGATACTATCAAAATAAAAATGGAGGAACTTGAAGCTGTAACTTTATTTACTCATTGGCCTGAGAAAAGAATCTATATTGGGACAAACTTAAGCCCAGGGTGTAAAGAGTAATTAATTTAAATTTTACTCATCAATGCTGATTGTTTTACTTGGTCGCACCTCAGATATGAGAGGAAATCTACAGGAGGCAATGACTCATAAGCTAAATGAAAATCCATTATATCCACCGGTGAAACAAAAAAAGAAGAGAAAATAAGGTGCTTTAAAAAATCAGGTAATATAGGAAGAGGAAAGCGAACTCTTGAAAATTGGTTTGGTTTATGAGGTAAAGTATCCTGGCTGATTAGCAAATACTATTGTAGTTACTAAAATGAATAAAAAATGGCGAGTATGTATAGATTATACTGACTTGAATAAGGCATGTCCCAAAGACTCATTTCATGTACCACATATAGATCAACTAATTGACTCTACGGCTGGTCATGAGCTTTTAAGTTTTTTAGATGTTTATTCTAGGTATAACCAAATTAAAATGGATCCCAAGGATGAAGAAAAAACTCCTTCTATTACACACAAGAGGGACTTATCATTACAAAGTCATGTCTTTTGGTCTAAAGAATGTTGGAGCTACTTATAAAAGATTGGTGACAAAAATATTTCAAGAACATCTGGTGAAGACTATGGAAGTCACCATTGATGATACGCTAGTGAAATTAACACAAGCGAAAGATTATCTCAAGAATTTGAATGAAACTTTTGTCATACTTCGAAGTATAATATGAAGTTGAACCCAAAGAATTATGTATTTAGTGTGGCGTCATGTAAGTTTTTGGGTTTCTTGTTTCTAACAGGGAGATTGAAGTGAATTCGTCTCAAATTAAAGCAATCAAAGAAATACCGGATGTGTTTACAAGTAAAAAATAAGTACAAAGGCTAACGGGGAGAATAACAACTTTATGAAGGTTCATATCTAAATTTTTGGAGACATGTTTCAATTTTTTCTCATTGCTAAAGACGCAAAATAAGTTCGAGTGAATAGATGACTGCCAACAAGAACATAAAGGTTTGAAAACATACCTTTCAATTCAACTTTTGTAGTCAAATCCAAGGGAGGGAGAAAGATTGCTCGTTTATTTAGCTATATTTGAAGTTGCAGTAAGCACAATATTAGTACATAAGAAAAAGGTAAGCAATATCTATTTATTATGTTAAAACATTATTAGAGGCTGAAACAAGATATCCGCATTTAGAAAAATTAGTATTAGCATTTATAATAGCGGCAAGGTAATTATGACCTTATTTTCAATGTCATCTCAATAATGAACTTGAGTATGAGGCAATGATTGTAGGTTTGGAACTTGCAAACCAAATGGGAATCAATCAAATTTAAATTAAAAGTGATTCTCAGCTGGTGGTTAATCAAATACAAGGGACTACGTGAACAACGAGACACAAATGCAACAATACATGGAAAATGTATGAGACTTTATTACACCAATTTTAAGTGTGGAAGGCTATCCAAATTCAGGGAAAGAGAATGCGGAAGTACATGCATTGGCAAACCTGGGATCAATGCTTGATGTAACAAATTCTAAAAAGACAATAGTGGTGCATCTATTTTATTCAACACTCGACCAAACCAAAAATTAGATAAATTTTAATAGTTTAACATGGGATTGGCAACATGAATTTGTAAATTATTTGTAATATGGAATATTAGCTGAAGATAAAAAGCAATATCAATGGCTATAAGTACAAGCTGCTCAATACTGCTTGATAGAAGGAAATTTATATAGAAAAATGTTCCGCGGACCTCTAGCTAAATGTCTTGGGCCGGGACAAACTGATTATGTAATGCGAGAGTTCCATGAAGGTCAATGCGGAAATCACGCAAGTGGGATATTATTGGACACGAATGGAAGAAGAAGCGGAAATCTTTGTAAAAAGGTGTGATAAATGTCAATGGTATGCAATAACATGCATCAACTGGCGGAGTTGCTTCATTCAGTAATTGCATCATGGCCATTTATAAAATGGGTAATGGATATCGTAGGTCCATTACGACAAGCACTAGAAAGATAAGTTTTTTTGCTAGTTTTAACTTTATTTTTGTAAGTGGGTGGAAGCAGGTGCCTTCAAACAGGTACAAGATAAAGAAGTCATAGACTTCATTTGATGAAATAAAGTTTGTTGATTCGGAGTTCTAAGAGAAATCACATGTGGTGATGAACTGCAGTTTGGGAGTAAAAAACAACTGAGTTTCTTAAAAGTTGGAAAATCAAGAGAATAACATCATCACCATATCATCCTATTGCTAATGGGAAAGCTAAATCGACAAATAAGATAATTGTCAACAGTATGGAAAATCTTATAGAAACAACAAAAGGCAGGTGGCCAGAAGTATTACTGGGGTTGTTGTGAGCCTACAGAACGACATCTAAAACAAGCACGAGAGAAACTCCCTTCTGACTTGTTTACGATACTGAAGCCCTAATCCCAGTAGAGATAGGAGAACCAAGCCTGAGATATTAATATAAGGATGAATTATCAAACGATGAAACACTTTGTACATATTTGGAATTTGTAGAAGAATGAAGGGAATCGGCTTTGACACGGATGGCAACTCAAAAGCAAAGTATATAACAATATTATAAAAGAAATGCAAATCTTCTGTCACGCCCCAAACTAGGGGAGGCACGACTGGCACTCAATACTGTATTCGATCGAGTTAGCCACTAAACATACTAGATAACTAAACAGAAACAAGGCGGGATATTTCTAAACAGAAACAAGGCGGGATATTGCTAAATAGAAACAAGGCGGGATATTATTATTTGTCAGACGGGAGCGACAAGGCAGGATATTTTTAAACAAGAGTGACAAGGTGTTATATTATTATTGTTAGGGCAGAGCGATACGAGTGGCTATTATTATTGTTACTGAATTTGTGGGAACAAGGGGCCTTATGTTGTGTTTCTATTTGATGACTTATTGTAAAAGTTGAGTTTTTACTTATTTGAGTTGTTGTCACATGTTCGGGAGAGGTTACTAATATCGTTTCCATTATATATTCTGTTATCAGTTTCTCTTGTTATATTGCACATGTTATTTTGACTAGTGAGTATCACATGACTTGAACCTCATCACTACTTCATCGAGGTTAGCCATGATACTTACTAGGTACAAACTGAGTTTACTTATACTACGCTTGTATATATTTTTGTGCAGATCCAGGTACTTCGGATCGGGCAGATTGTTAGGGAAACATTGTGCTTATTGGAGACTTCAAAGTATCCTAGCATGTCCCGTTCATAGGCCTCGGATTCACCCTCATTACCTTATATCTATTGTTTATGTATTTCAAGCAACACTATATTTCGAGATATTCTCATGTATTCAATTAGAGCTTGTGACTCTGTACTACCTAGTTCTGGGGATATGTTGTGATTATCATTGTGTTGGCTTGTATCACCTTTATTTTTGCATTTATGTAAAAATCTGCTTTATTCAATCATGTTTACTGATTTAAATGCTGCTAAGTGATCCGCTTACCTAGCTTTATAGACTGGGGACCTCTATGGTGGGTTTTGGGTCGTGGCATATATGAATATTTATTTTGAAAGTTCAAATAAAACTTGTCACATTTCTTCAATTTGTACACCAATATGAAAATGAGACGCTATCTTCAAGTGTTGATTGCATAAAAGGGCCCTCTTTTATGATTAAGACCGTATGTATCTAGTCAAGGCATAGTAAAGAATTCATTCAACTGAGATAATGCAATAAAAGACTCGAGAAATTGAACGAGAAAACATAAATCATATATAAAAAGTGCAAAAAGTTGATATCTTGTAAATGTCTTCAAAAGACAAACAAAAACTAGAACTACAATAAAAAGCTAAGGAGCATCTTGGGAAGGAAGGTTATCAGCAGAAGAAGGATCAACTGGTGGACTTGAAGTTGAAGGCTAAAGATTTGCCTCAGCATTTTCCTTGCTTAAACCACCCCTAGAACTTTCATCCTCGGGTGTGGAAAAACTTTGACTTTGCCGAGTTGTTTCAATAGCTTCTTTAGCCTTTGCAAGTTCAGTTTCGAGGTCAAACCTTCTTGGCTAACTTTAGTCAAAGTTTCGAAAGGGTGCAGAGATAATCCCAACATACATCCAAAGTCACTTTATCTTCTAGAGCCTCATACTCCCTCTCTAAGTGATCAGCTTTAGTCCTCAAGCTTTCTTTTTCTACCTCGGCAGCATCACAGGAAACCTTCAAAGTCTCCAGAGTAGATTCAAGGAATTTAACTTTATAGAGGAGGCACGAAGATCTTCCTGAGCTTGGGTGAACTCTTGAACCAGCTTGCCCACATATATTTCTTTTTGATTCAACAGTTCTTTCAAACTTCGAATCTCTTCAGTAGTCTTAGAATGCTTCTCAGCGAAGGTATCTTTTATTCCAGCATTTATCCTTCTCCGCATGATTTTCTGAAGCTTTCACCATTGCCAATTCACCGATAATTAGCTTGAGTTGTTGCTCCAAAGCTTCTTTATCGTTAGCTAAATCATCTTTCTCCAACTGAAGGCTCTCAAACTGTGCCTTCCAGTTGTCAGATTTCGTACCTAACTCAATAACATGCTGCTAAGTCCAATCTAACCTCTTCATCAACTTTGTATCTGTTAAAATTGATCCAAAAATTAGAAGAAAAAATGTTATATGCATATAAAAGGGAAGAGACGAAAGGACTAAAAGAAAGAAAGTATACCCTAAGTACTGAGTGAATCACATTGTTCATTAGGGTGATAGAAGAATGCGAGTCTAGTTTTTCTCTTTCAAGAGGTCCAATTACAAGTTTGATCCAAACAACAGCTCGATCAAGCTTTTTCAGCAAATATTAACACCCCCGGGGACTTTAATTGTAACTGCTTCAAATTAACCTTATTGGAAGTGCCAACTTCATCTTGAGAAGCAGCAATGGGCGCACTAAGATTTAGGGGTAGAGCAACAGGAGGTTGTTCTTCAACAACAAATCAAAATATTCATCAAACCCTTGGACAAATGTTTTTCAACTAGTACTGAGGGAGCAACCAAAATTGGGTCAGCAGTCTCCTCTTCAGAAGTCACCCGTAAAGTATATTCGACCTCATCAACCAATTGCAAAGGTACTTTTTCCGAAGGATGAACTTGAGGAGTGCCTTATTCATCCTCTAAAACGAATTTGTCTCCTAGTTCGAGGCCTCTTCACAAGTGAGCCTTCTTCTTCTTCTTTCTCCTCATCAGAAGCGGGAGTTTCTTTATTTTTCCTCTTCGAAGAGGATACGCTCAAAATACTCTCCTGAGAAATGTCAACATCAAGTGTAACCGCATGAGCATAAAAGGGGCGAACACCACGAATCCAAATCCTAATATCCAAAAGAGAAGAATGTCAAAAGAAATAATGTCAAAAAATACGCACGGTGAAAAACAACTTACCATGGGTCTTCACTTTCCATCTAAACTTCTTGGAAAGAAATTTCCATGTTCTTTGTTCCATGGAAGCAGAGGATAGCATCAATTTTAGCCATCAACGGAAATTTGGAAGTTTACCGAAATGCTCCATGGTTGTTATGAAAAGATATATGAAGGAATTATTATTTCAAGTAAGAAGGAAATAAATTAGCATTCATTGTAAGTAAGAAAACTTATGAGAAAATTTTATTTTTCGGGAAAAGGCATAATCTCTTCTCCCACCAACTCACGAGTTGGAACAGCCACGAAACTGCTATACCAACCCCCATCATGATCATCCTTAGGGCTGACCACAACTCACTTACTCCTTGCCGCAAGCGTGAAAACACTAACACGGAAGAGTTTCAGGGAGTATAGATGAAGAAGGTGGTGAGAGGTAAAAAGAGCATAGACTAAACCTGATAATAGCGAACATACACTACTTTCCTCCATATTATCAGGCCTATTTGTCCAAGACATATGTTGAAATAATGGCAAAACTCGAGAATTACTGGAATTATCGGGGATTTGAATCCAAGAGCGAAAGGATAAGTGTGGATGAACGAATAACCTTCACGATGAGTGGTTATACCGTCATCTTCGCTAGGAGCCATGATTGGAAAGTTAGGTTTCCAATAACATTCTTTATGAATAAGGGGAAGAAAATAAGGTTTGATAAGAGATGGATAAAGGTCAACATGTTCACTACGAATTTCTGTTGAAGTTACTTCTTTGTTCCACACAACGCAATCAGAGACAAAAGAGAATTCTTGTGGAACAATTTCAGAGACTAGAGGTTCGGGCAATGGTTCATTGGAATACCTAATTTTACTGTGGGAAGAAGATTTAGGAGTAGCAGAAGATTTGGTTTTAGAAGAAGAGACAGACTTTGAAGAACTTCCTTTAGAAGAAGAAGTATTTCTATTCACCATCAAACCTAAGATACAAAGCTTACCACCCTTTCTTCTACTCCTAACAGGAGCTATTGTAGAAGGAAGGTCGTCAACTATTATAGCACGACAAGGGGAGCAAAAGATGCAGAACGGACTGAAGATTCAGAAGCCATTGTTAATAAGAAGAAAGGAAGTTATCCGAAGAAGAAGAGGAGGATTGCTAAGATGGTTTGAGGAAGGAGGTAAAGACAAAAGAATTAGAAGAGGGTTTTTAGAGAGATAATGATTCTGTATTTATAAGGAAAAAATATCATCATGAATCGTCATCATGAAACTGTCATATCAAACTAACAGAGCTGTCTATGCCTAGAAAACCGTTGAAAACCGTAGAGTCAATTATGGTAAGAGATGTGTCTCGATCATTAAATGGAATAATAGGTCTCTTCACTTCTACTGCGCATCATAATAATCTTGGAAGGAGGCGGTAAAATATTCACGCCATAAATAAACTCTCCACTTCCCGAATATCCAATTGAAAATATTCAAAAAGTGGGAAGACTATATGTGGTGAAAAATAGACCCATCACGTGGACCAATGTTACAATGACAAGTGTCATGAGAGTTGAAACAATAAAGAAAAATGATGTGCAAAGAAGATATGAACAACACCCATAAAATCGCTTATGAAGATACCCTGCATGTTAGCCTTAAAGTTGAATAGAAGAAAATATGTACTGCATTGATAATCTAGAAGGAAAGGCCATTAAGGATTGTGAATATGGAAGGAATCAACCAAATCCCTGATTATATGCCATTTTCCATTATTGCCTCAACCGTTACAAATCGCTCACGTGACGGGCGATTAATACAATAAATATTGGTAACATGCAGGAGCTAAACAAAGCAGACAGTTCCAAATGTAAAATCTTTTTTAACCCCCCTTTTCCATAGCTTGTATTTTCATCGAGAGAACTGCTAAATTACACTATCACTTACCAATATTCTTACTGTTTTCTATTATTGGAAGATTTGCTCTTTCCTACTGGAAGAAAACAGCAATCATCAATAAGATTTCTATTTTCTTATTCTCTTAGTTTTATTTTCTATTGTTGTTATTCTTTTTTCATATCAATCATATTTGAAAAAGTGAAGTAAATTGGTTGTTAGAAACCCAAATTATTCTATTTATTTCTTTTGAATACAAAAACTAATTTTTGTTTAAATACCCAGTGCTTCAGGATGCTTTGGTCTGTAAGGTTGAGAGCATGGCTCAAGAGAGTGTACTTCCTATGGCACCAACTACTTTCAGGACTGGGGGAGGAGCTCAGACCCCCGCTACCCACACTCCAGCACATATAGTTCTTGGATTTCAAACTCCAGGAGTTCTACTAGCTGGTATAGTTCAGCCTATTATTGTAGCATCGCCCGAGGTTAGGCCCGTTATGTCTTATCTATAGAGCTCATGCACTCGATGACACCAGATTTTGGGACGATTTCAGTTGTATTGTTATTTGACTTCAGTTATTTGTGCTATTCCACTATTGATACTATTAGTACTGTTGTTGAAGTCTATTTGAGCACATTTTGTTGTTGGCTTGCCTAAAAGCGTTGTTAGGCGCTATCACGATTCTGATGAATTTTGGATCGTGACATTTGTGTACTGACGAAGGATATTTGCTTGACCACCCTAACGGCAAGGTAGTTACGCTACTGGGTATAAGTATGTACAAGGCAAAAAATCCAAGGTAGCTACGCCACTGGGTGTAAATATGTATAAGATAAAAAAATCAGATATTACTCTTTCAAACTTTTAGAGAATTGACGAACTATGTAGAGAGAAATGGAGAAAATTTTGGACAACCCAAATTAAGTGGGGAGAGATGAAGTATTATTAGTTTTTTTTTAGATTATTAATATTAACAAGAGCTGCATTTTTAATTGAGTGCATATATTTGTGATAGATGATACTCCGTATCAAATTATGTATGTGTATTTTTTTTTTTTTGTCAACTACTCATCTTTTGTCTGTAGCGAATTGTTAATTTGGTAGTCCATCGATATTTCAAAATGGAAAACTTTCCAAATTATAAGATCATATAATTTTTATATTTTATGTTCTTTGAAAAATATCTCTATCACTTTGATGATGGTAACTCTGACCTTAAAAGAATAGTACTTCTTCCGGTCCAAAATAAGTAATTTTTTAGCTTTTTCTTGTGATTCAAAATAAGTGATTTTTTCAGATTTTAAGAAAGAATTAATTATTTTTTTCCTATATTACCCTTGAAGTAAATAGTGTTGGAGTATGTGTTAAGAGTGTTTATGTAAAGAAATAATAAAAAGGTTAATATGGTCAATCTCAATGTTAATTAATGTTAAAAGGTGAATTTTTTAATCTGCGTAAAAACAGAGAAAAAATCACTTATTTTGAATCGGAGAGAATAGTACCTAAAAAAACAAATGGAAAGGCAGTAAATGTCGCAAAATATGTAATAGTCTTTTCTCAGCAATTAATGAATGTTATATAATTCACCATCTTGACATTAATTTCAACCATATATTGGCTTCTTCTGGCTTTGGATGAATGAATTTCTGAAATGAATAGTCAGATTTAATAACCACAACACAACAGCTATCATTTATTTCATAAAAAAGATAGATACTATTATTTCATTACATTACAAAGAATAAAGTGAATTGAAGAAAATGTGTTTTTCATGAGTGGAACCTATGCAACAATCACAAACTCGTATATACAGTTTAGTATCAGATCTTAATAGGAAACAACAACTCCACTGGATCAAAAAAAATGAAAGAATAAATAAATCAAGTAAAAAAGCTCAAACTGGTAAACCTTGCAGAGTTTATTCACTCTTTTCTTGAACTGCAGCGCCATCATCTCCAGAACTGGTGGCTGCTAACATCATCTCTGGTTTAAGCTCCTCCAATTTCTGAAGTAGTTGATCAGCTTCAGGCCGAGCAGTTGGCGTTGGATCAACACAATGTAAAGCTAGTTTCAAAGTATTAAGCAATTCATCACCAATATTTGGTGCATCCCTCATAAGTTCCACATCAAACACTTCATTAGTCCACTCCTCTTTCACAATGGAAGCTACCCACTGTGGCAAATCGAGTCCATCTGTTGCCTCGCTAGGTGATTTTCCAGTTAAGAGCTCCAAAATGATCACTCCAACACTATATACATCAGTCTTGCTGCTTGCATTCTTGATTTTCGAGAGCTCTGGTGCACGATAACCTAACGTGCCTGCAGTGGCAATTACATTGGTGTTACCAGCACTTGTCATAAGCCTGGACAGGCCTACATCTGCAATCTTTGGGTTGTTTTGCTCATCAAGTAGTATGTTGCTTGATGTAAGATTCCCATGTATTATGTTTTCTTTGGAATGCAAAAAACAGATGCCTTTTGTTATACCGATAGCAATCTTCATCCTTGTAGGCCAGTCTATTGTCGTTTCAGGACCTCGAGCTACATATATAGAACACAAATAACATGTTCAGTGATGACATGTGAAAAAAAGAAGAAGAAGCAAATAAATAGACAGTGATGTGTAGAAAATATACCATGGAGGAAGGAGGAGAGACTTCCATTAGACATATAATCATAGACAAGAAGCTTTTCTCCTTTAGGTCCCAAGTAATAGGCTCTAAGAGCCAAAATATTTGGGTGTCGAATCTTGCCTAATTCAGCAACTTCAGCTTCAAACTCTTTTTGCCCTTTTGTGATCTTCTCGCGCAGCCTCTTCACAGCAACTTGATTACCATCCTCTAATGTAGCCTTATATGCTGTTCCATAAGTGCTCTTTCCCATTATCTCTGCAGTGGCACATAACAAGTCGTCGGCTGTGAACACGAATGGTCCATCGAAATGGACTAACTTTCCACCTGTTGATTCAACTTCAACACCTGCTGCTGCTGGAACTGGCTTTGCACCTCTCCCTGTGGTAGCTAAGCCACTGGCTTTACTACCATTTTTTGCTTTTGAATTTGCCTTTTTCCTAATCAAGCAGCAAAGTAGCATGCAACACAAGAGTAGTAGAACAACTAGAAGTGCTCCAGATGCTATGAGAATGATATCCTTAGTACTAAGTTTGCGATGGCGAGGCTTGGCAACCCCGCCAATAGGAGAAGGAAGAGTTTGAGGAGGTGGTGAAGCACATGGAGTTGAGGGACTATATCCACATAACTCTAGATTTCCAACAAAAGCACTTGAATTGAACTTCTTAGAAAGAAGAGATGGGACAACCCCAGAAAGATTGTTGTAAGAGACATCCAAATTAGTCAAATTCACCAAAGAAACAAGAGACTTTGGGATTTCACCAGTGAAGTTGTTTTCAGATAAATCAAGTGTGCTGAGCCTAGAAATATTCCCAATGGTGGCTGGAATATGACCAGTGAGCTTATTCTTACTCAAATCCAACACTGAAAGATTTTGCAATCTATATATGACATCTGGGATTTGGTTATCCAAAAGATTGCTCTTTAAATTCAAAGTAACAAGAGCTGAAAGATTGGAGAAACTAACAGGAATAGTTCCATTTATGGAATTATTAGATAAATCAAGAACAACAAGCCTTGTAAGTGCACCTAATTCATCAGGAATAGTTCCATTAATTTGGTTATAACTAAGATTAATCTCCTCAAGCATACTTAACTTGCTAATTGAAGCTGGAATTTTCCCATATAAAAGATTGTGATCAAGGGTAAGATACTGAAGTTGATAAGACTTATTATTGACAACAGCATTACCCCAAGTATCAGGAATAGAGCCAGAAAGATTGTTATATTCAAGTGCAAGAAAAGTAAGAGAAGGGGATTGAGTAAAACTTACTGGGATTGAACCTGAAAGTCCATTGTAGCTCAAGTTGAGTCTGTATAACCTTGTGGAATTTGCAAGACTAGGAGGGATAGTACCAGTGAGCTGATTGTTGCTAAGATCAAGAGTTTGAAGAAGTGGAGATGTTCCAATTGTTGGTGGGATTGAACCCGAAAGCCGGTTATTGAAAAGATAAACACCTCTAAGATTTGGAAGAAAACTCAATGAAGTTGGAACAGTACCAGCAATAACATTGTCATGAATACTAAGCTTTCTAAGAGCTTGTAATTGACCAATTTTTTCAGAGATTCTGCCTCCTAATCCTTTCCAAGGCAACTGTATAGCTATAACTTCACCATTAACACACTTTATACCAATCCATCCACCACCACAAGCTCCTAAACCACTGTCATTCCAACTTGTCAAGATTCCTCTAAAATCAATCAGTTCATGTTTAATGGCCTTAAGAGCTTGAAAATCAGATTGAGTTACAATAACCCCATCAAAACTCCTCCCAGCTGATATAATAGGGAAAATGGAAGATAAAACAATCACAACAAAAATGGAATAAAAATACAAGAATCGAAAAGGGTAGTTGTAATATCTACTTAGTGAAGTATTCCACCTATCCATAAACTTAGAACAGGTTCAGAATCTTGAATCACAAGAAAGAAAGAAATGTAATCTGGGGTTTGGCAGCTTTTTCAAGATATGTATTGAGAGAAGAGAAAAGAGAATTAAATGAAGAGAAGGGGGGAAAAGAAAGGGATAAATACTAGCTAAGAGGAGTAGAGGGACTGAAACAAAGCATGTGAAGATGTAAGTGAAGATAGAGAAAATGGAGGGAATCTTAAGGAGCAACGGTTAAGGTTGAAGACAAAATGAGCAGAGAGAATATAAGGAGTCTTTAGAAAAATTATTAGTGTAAGGTTGCTTAACGGCTAGTTTTCTTACTATTTTACATTTTAGCAATAGCAGAGAGAGAGAGAGAGGTGAGAGCAGAGTTAAAATTGGTCCACATTGGGAAACCGAAGGACCCCCGTGTTTGACGCACCAACGGCTACTTTGATAGGGAAGGCTAAGCTTGAATAATCAACAAGTTAGTAATACTGTGGCTCAATAATAAATAAACTACACCTTCCTAATTGGAACGTTATAATTACTTTGACTTCGTCTTGCCCCTGCCCTCTTTCCTCTTTTCTTTTAGTACCTATTTTGTAATATTATGTCGATTTAACACTGATAAAATAAATATTTATACAATTTAACTTGTTGTAACAAATTACTTGCCTTTATTTATCGACTAATTTTTTCGGGCAACAGACCGCTGTTTAAGTTAATTTCTCTATTTTTTTAAGTTACTAATTTCATTTAAATGAATAATTACTTGTACCTAAAATATCTTTTAATTGATTTGACGGTGCAAACAAGTATTATATTTTTTTTGGTCGTAAGCAGGAAATTTTATTAGATACTAAGGAGTATTACATAGATTACTCTCGGCCATTCCATTGGGATCGAAACTAGAAAGTGTTGCAATAGAAGAAAGGCTATTAATTGCATTAATATTTTCCATACTAACTAGCATAATACAAGATTCTTCTAATATTGATCTAGAGTAGGATTTTCCAGCAGCGTCATCTTTCACTGTTGCCTCCACCATTGGTGTACGTGCATGAAGGATGATTGTCTTATTCATATTACTAAGCTTGGTACTTCCCTTTGACAAAAGATGCGCCACAACATTTGCTTCACGAAAATTATGCATGAGCGTCGGAGTCCCCAGCTGGACCATTCACCACCTGCATGAAGAAATAATGTAGTTATAAATTTGACGATCAGCACTTAGGAGATTTGTTACCTCAGATTTCAAGGGACAGAAACTTGAATTGTATCGCAATTCTGAGGCCTGTTTCCAGTGCAAGGATGTCACGACCCAAATTGATGGGCTGCGAAGGGACTCGGTACCTTACTCAATCGAGTACCAACATAACGTATCATACTATCGTAGATAACTGAGTTGGAAGGCTGCCGTGAGATAAGTAGAATACAACGTGAGATACCAACTTATACATAAGACATACGGGCCTATAAGACCAAATATCTACTCGTATACTGAACATAGGCCGACAAGGCCATACAATCTTTTACGTACATGACATTTGTCCACAAGCCTCTAAGAATACTTAATTTTCATAAAGGTCGGGACAGAGTTCTGCCATAAAAAAGTACACGTCTAAATCATACTAACCAAACGAGCCAATTCGAAGCAAATGGAGCGCACCAACATCTTCTGCTGAGCTGGTAGCCTACTTGAAGGGCTCTCGATCCGTCTATCGAGATCTGTGGGCATGAAATGCAACGTCCCCAGGAAAAAGGGACGTCAGTACAAATAATGTACCGAGTATGTAAGGCATATAAATAAGTACATAACAGACATGTAATAAAAAATATAGAGTAAATAACTCAACCTGTAAGTCACGATAACTCTGTAAATCATGAAATAATTATAGTGTCATGCATATACGTATGAATGTCATGTCGTGCATAGGTACATGTTTCATAACATCATCAGGCCTCTGATGGCATCCCATCATATGATATCGGCCACTGTGAGCAAAATCATCAACGTATACCAGCTAATCAGGTGGTGATGCGTATATAACGCCGTAACCTTTTTTTTTCTTCATGTATCCCATATAAATATAATATACATATATAGACGTATATAATGCCATCTGGTCATGGGTCAATGTACATGTATAAATGCATGAAATGCATAAGAAATGCGTTAATAAAATTTTCTCGGAACACCATAAAAATCAATATGGCTTTCGGATAAACATTATCAAATACGTATTTTTTCTGGGACCCATGAACAGAAGATAATAATAATTCAGATGGGGGAATCAAGAATATAGACACCCCTAGTATTTCTATGAATAGAGTGATTTATGAAAATCGTGCATTTACTCGTTTCTTCTGTATAATTTGAATCATGCCAAAAAGAAGGAAGGGATAGCCTTAATATATCTGAGTCAATTCTCTTGACAATCCATCTAACACCCGTCAATTGTAACAACACGTAACGGTAAGATCGGAGTAGAGAAAATAATCCGTATGATATTCTTGAAAAGATTACACCATACTCCGTTAAAATTGCAAAATCTCACTTTAAGTTGAATTGTTGAAGCCTTGCGTTGTTTATGTGACTTAAGCCTGTAACACTCAAATATTTTACATTTGAATTCCTTGAATTCTTATCATATACAAATTTGTAACTTACATGGATAAAATTCTTGCACTTCCAAGACTTAGTGGCTTTCTTTATTAACTAATGCCTTATATTTATCCAAGACTTTCCAAGACTTTCCTTTATTGAATTCCTTTTACGTGGTTTTCCAAGACTTAGTTTGTCACTTAGTGCCAAATTTCATGTCTTTAATTTAGCCACATGTTATAGTGCCTTAAAGAGTCACCATGTGATTTTGAGGGGTTCTGCCACGTTACTATATACTTATCCAAACTTTCACCCCTTCTCCTTAATCAACTTATTAATCCCCACTAATTCAATAATTAACCAATTACTCACATAATTAAGAATTATCTCAAATTACTTATACTACTCACTTTTAACACACCTTATACACCTCACTTTCATGGTCATGTGGTACCTTGTATGGTACTAATTCATAAATACCGGATATTATAGCTCAGACCGTATTTTATCCCAAATTGACAAGCTTCGACGAAACTCATTTTCTTCGATTTGCTTGCCCTCTCACCTTCACGAATTTACTTATCCCTTATTTGAAATAGCATAATACTTATAACCCCAAAATAATCTCATTTCCGAACTTACATTGATTAACTTACGGCAAAACCTTAACGTACAAAAATGCGGAATATAATATCTCATTTCCGAGCTTATATCAATTTACTTATGGCGTACTTCCATGTACGAAAACATGGGGTGTAAAATCATTCCTCCCTTTGGAACATTCGTCCTCGAATGTTGACTGGTGCACTTATCATTCTTATAACCCATAGCTCTCGCGAATACTTTAGTATTCCTCTTGCCATCTAAGTGACTACTGTGTGAATGAATCCCAAAGACCAGGGCATTTCCCCCTTTAAGACTCTTTCTCACACCACGACTTGTAGTCGGAATCCTTCTAATCTCATAATTGTTGCTACCTTATGTCATGCAGACTTTACAACTTCTAACTTTGTATGTACACCTATGTGACTCCTCTCTTCTCTTTCCTCCAGTTTTTAGCCAATCTCTAGGCTTCACTTTGTGAACATATATAAAATTATGTCAAGTTGTCCCTCCGGGCATCATTAGCTTTACTACATCTACGTAAGCCATACTATACAATAATTCTTACTTCTATTTATCCTTGCGGAGGTCTGCTACCAAATTCCATCTTACTCTTGTTGCTTATCCCGTATGTATAAATCCAATTCCTTTAATGCTTTATCATTACTGTTTATCTTAAGAATGACGACCTAATATTAGCTCATACTTGGTGACTTTGTCCATCCATTATGGTTTGCCGCAATATTGACCTACGATATACCACTGATACCTTGAAACTTCTTACGTAAAACCTTGTCACTAGGGATTACATTGCATCGAGGAATATTTGAAGTTATTTCCATAATCGTATTTTATAGTATCGCGATGTGATTCACCTTATGGGGCTATTCTTATCTCGTACCGTCTGCAAAATCTTTTCTCCTTCTCCTTTTTTTTCAAATCATTATTAAATCGAAGTCCTAATCGTTATGTTTTATTTGTCATAATTACACCTTCATTTCACTACCAGAGCAACATTCCATCTCTTCTAAATGCTTCTAGTCTTAGACTCCTTTGAGTTCATTCGACTATACTGAGCCTTCTATAACTTAGAGAACCCATCAGCTCTCTTGTTTTCATGGGCTTAATCCCGAGAACTTATTCATTCTCGTCACCTTCCCACTCACCCTTTGTTGTTCTTACTCTTGTCTTCCTAAAACCTTGTCGCTTTATCATAATTTAGCTTGCAGCCTACATATATCCATTTATACTGCTCGTAATCTTTCTTTACCATAGATTTCCTTGTATTATTTTGGAACATTAAGGGAGACATCTCATCGTCTCTATCTCTTCTTTATTCTCTTGACTAGGCCTCTCGATACCTAGACCATAGGCTGGAAGATATGCTACTGATGATGCCGCTATTATTCCTGGATACTGAATCCCCACGCGTCTAGCCTTTTATTCAAAGTATGCGCTATTCACAAGCTTCTGTATTTGAGTATCTCGTACGTTGTTCACCTTTACCTTACCTACTTTAAAAAATCACTTTACATTCTTATGTCTTTATTTCATAACCTCCCTCCCGCATAAATATAAATCCCATCCACCATTTGAAGCTCTATTATAATACTTGCACCTCTGGTGCCTATACAATCCGGTGGGAGCTCCATACTAACTCCTTATGAGGCTGGTACTTTTTCTAACTGACTTTATCGTAGAGCCGTTATAGGATATGATTGTTGTAATATCTCCCTTGTACCTTCGATATTAAGAGTAATCTACAATATTCTCAATCACGATATCTATAATTTCTAGGTCCAATAATCGGATTCCTGATTCACTTCGTTGATGTAATTCTTTAGTTTCCTCTTCCCTTTGATCAATCTTCATGTAGGCTTAAGCTATATTCCGATATGCGGCTCATGGTATTAGTTATTACTTTAGTACTTCATGGACTGTATAGAATATCCAGGATATAATCTCCTAATAATTCAATTCTTTGTCTATGACCTGGACTCAATTCCTTCTTTTAACTTATACCGGAATCTTCTACGGCTGTATGACTATCAATGTATATGCTGCATATATAAAACTCCAAACTCTTTAAGTGCATTCATAACTTATTCTAGGCCATTAATCGAGTAATTCTTTTCGTTCCTTCTCAGCATTCTTTAAATGTAAGGAATTACTGGTCCTAGTCTTTTTGCCCCCTTGTTGTGTGCATACTTAGCTTATCTTAGTTCCCATGCATGCCGGAGTTTTCATGCAAATTCATGTGACCTAGAATATTACTTTTGATTCTTCTTCCCATTCAGTAGGCATGGTGGATGCCACTTTCTCATGGAGTGTGTACAATGTTGTTGTGAGACTGTTATTATAAAACCATTCCCTCTTTTTGTCACTGAGCTTAGATTGAAGCCTTCTTCCGTAGTTCCTCTGCTAGTCTTTCATTGTAGTACTTAGGGAGGATCCTCTGACTTTTGTAAAGCTTTAAGCTTGTTACATTGTATGCCTGGCAGAATTTTTGATGTTCAGCCTCGCCTATAATTACCCGTAGTTGCTTACCTCCGTGTCCTTGTGCTTGTAGGGTTGCTTCTGAACTGATATTTTGACTGTCTTCCCAGTGGAACTTTTTTTTTGACGTCGTGCTTACATAACGTTCTGGAATCATAGCATATCTGTAACATTTGGATAAGTGTAATCTCATCCCTTTCTCATTTTTTATCGAATTCTTCCTTTATCATTCCATATTCCCCCCTTTAGGGGAGTACTAAGACTTGGAGCTATGACGACCTGCCTATAGATGGTTTTCCTCTTCATCTTTGGCGTCCTTTCACATCATCAATGACCCTTACTCGCCTTGCGGTAATCCTTCTGTATCAAGGATAAGAAAATTCCTCACTCGCGATAGTGACAGTTAGTGTAACTGGCACATACAGTCCCTTAAGCTTAACTTTGCTCACATTGCTTGCTTTAGAGAAGCGTCTTCGTAAATGACCATTCTCTGAATTCATCATGGATCTTCTTCTGTTGTCCATTCTATTATTGTTGGAACGCAGTCTGAAATTTTCATGATGCTGACTATTATCAAATCACTCAGTTCCTAATTCATGTTTAGTTTCTATTATTCATCAGTCCATACTAGTTTCTATTACTCTGGAGTCTAACTTTTCCTTCTGTTAATCACGTTAGAGTTGCGAACTATTTCTCAAAATGAGGATGTGACTGTATGGCCTATACTCTCTTTTTATCTTAGGGCCCATCATCTCCCGCCTCTTTCTTCATTTTACTATAGATTCTGTAACACTCTATTGTTGACATCCATGTATCACATCTCACTCATAATGCTTCATTATCCCTCTTCGTACTTCCCTGCTAATATTTCTATTTATCACTTTATCCTGAAAACATTAACAAGACAGTCTTTCGCTTTTTACCTTCCTTTGCTCCATCTACTGGCTCTTCGGGCTAGGGGTGGGCGTTCGGTACTTCGGTTCGGTATTTAAGAATTTCGGTTCGGTATTTCGGT
>MDKI01184543.1:0-26930 GCA_005239505.1 Nicotiana paniculata | reverse complement strand
CTACTATTTTCTTTCTAATTTAGACATGATATATTGTGTTTGCCAAAAAATAGTTATAGTTACAAGAATGATAGTAGACTATTAGGTAGTATTAGACTAGTATATAGGCTCTTTATCAATTGGTTCAGTTTCATACTTTGAATAGTTAGTCAATCTAAAATATAATATTATTACTGTCCGAAGAGTCAAATAAAATTTTCTTTCATTTATAAATTTTAAAATATTTGAACTTTAAACTTGACCCTTGATAATATATTTTATGTAGTTTATCATTATCTAATAAAGATTAAGTTGTCAATCATCGAGTTCAAGATTTTTTTTACAAGCATGTGTCTTTCTACTCAAAAAAACTTTGAGACTTTTTGGATTGGCTTTTAAGTTGGTTAAATAAATTTTTAAGATTTTTTTTTAACTTTTTCGGTGTTTGAAAAAATTAAAAAGTATTTAAAATAAGTTAAAAATTACTTAAAATAAGTTAAAAGTATTCCCTTCGGTCCACAAAAATGAACTAATTTACCTAAGAAATACGAACTCCTAGAGAAAAAATTATGTATTTACTAAACTAACCTTAATTAATTATTACCTTACAGATTGAAATATATAAATAAAAGTAAATTTTTAAAAAATAAAATTAATTTTTTTGATTATGTAAGTAAATACTTATTTTCGACCAAAATAAAAAGGTAAAATGATGGAAATAATAAATTGGGGAACAATAATTATTTAAGCTAAAAAAAATACCGTACTCTTTATCATTTGACGAAGCAAAAAGGAGTAATAAATTTTTCTTAAGAAAAGCGTGAAGACACACGGATGAGATGACACAAAAGGACGGTTGGCGAACTTTTTTGATTTTGTGTAGAGTATCAAATGCAAAATGGAGTCCAATGCAACCAACCAAAGTGCCAAAGGCCGCTCTTTTCTCGTTTTCTTCTTCTTCTTCTTCTGATGAGAAAAAAAAGAAAAAGAAAAAACATCATCAACCCCCCAACCCCCACGCCCACCCACCCACAAACCAATCCCCAAACCAAATAGTTCTGCTTCATTTCTTCCCTAAAATTTCCGCCCTCTAACACATCTTATATTTAAAAAAATTTATCACAAAAATAGAAAAAGAATCAACAAAATTAACACAGTTTCCTATTTGGAAGAGGGAAAGAAGATCTTGAATTACCTAAATCTTATGGAACAACTTGTCAACTTCATTATTCGACCCCCAAGGTATGATCTTGATAAACCCCTTTTCCAATTTTTTTATTTTTTATTTTCTGTTGCTAATTTTAATTGCTATAGTATGCAAATATGTTTGCTTTTGAACTTTTTTTTTTTTTTTTTTTTTTTTTTTTTTTTTTGTAAAGTTTGAATCTTTATCCCAAATTCTGAGGTGGGGGTTTTCTATTTAGTGTAGTGTCTTACTTTGCTAATTGAAATTGCAAGACGTATTCAAAGTATATTTGCTTTTGTGTTTATGTTTTTAACGTTTGAATCTTTTTCCAAAAATTATGACGTGGGTTAGTTTTAATTTGATGTGGGGTTATCTGGAGAATTTGGGGATGTGGGGGTCTACTTTTTATGCTTCTCTTTATTGTGCACTTGTCTGGTTTAGGTTTCTTGATCTTAGGAGTTATTGTTTTGTACTTCATTTTGCAGAAAAAGTTAGGTGTAAATCATAATAACTCAAGTACTGAATTTCCTACAATTTTGAAATTGACAGGTCATTTGTTTGTGTTTCTTTAGGGCCTGATATACTTTTGAGACTTGAAATATAGGGTTTTTAATCCAAACAAATGAAAATTCTGCAAGTGATTTTGCAAAATTTGTGAAATGTATCGCCTTTCCTCTTTATTTGATATTGAAAAGTGCATCTTTTGATTGGATCCTCCTTTGAGACTAATGACAGTGTATTTAAGGCGTGTTTCTATAATTTGGAATTTGGAAGTATCTCTTAGTATTGCTTTTCCCAAGGGGAAAAAACTAAAAGAGCTACATTATCGTGCTATTTATGGAATGCAAGCATGTTGATAGGTGATGAAGAATTCATATTTAGTACATATCCATGTCATATAGCGGGAATCCTCTTTTCAGTTTATTGAATTTCTTTTGAAATTTTTTGTATCTCATTTTCTTTCCAATTTCCGTAGTTAATTCTGAACCTAAGAATATCAAGGAGGAGATATTTCTTAGACTTAGGGTTCTGATTCAGCCATTGTTGTACACGAAAGAACTAACTCTGGAAAGGGTATTTCCAGAAATTACCTGGAGGAATTTTTACTCCTTTTACACTGGGATTTGGAAAGGGGCTTGAAGCAGCGAAATATCTGTTTCTAAGCAAGATGATTGAGGTTACTGCCAAGATAATTGAGTTCCTTATAACATGCCTTGACAACTGACCTATACCCATTTTCTTCTTCTAATTATTGTGCTATAATAGATGCTAATCTTAAACTAACGACTCTACTTCCTGTGGATTGCAGGGCTGAGTATGATCCTAAAAATGACCTACTAGATGAAGAATTCATGCTTAAAGGGAAATGGTACCAAAGGAAGGATCTGGAGGTGAGTGCGTTGGTAATTAATATCCTGTTATTTTCAGTTATTTTTCTCTGAAATTTAGGTCATGTCAATGTTTTATTTACTCATTAAACAGACTATTTCCAATTAATTTATTTACTAGTTCATATATTTTCTGTTTATGTTTCTCAGAGCTGGTATTAGTTATCAAAAAAATATTTTATCTACTCATTGAATAGACTATGTATTTCTTTAGCCGTGTTTACGTGTATTCTTCATTTGGCTTTGTGTTGTTAATAACCAAGTAATGAGTTGGAGAACTAATATGAGACAGTTGACGTTGGAAAACTAGAAAGTGATAATGAAGTACATTTACTAATATGAAATAGGTTGGAAGTTGATCAAGTAGAGACAGATCTAATATTATATGGGAGCAAAGCAAAGAATCATAGTTATCTGATCAATTTTCAGACTTATGTATTCAAATATAAAGCGATGTTCATAAAACAACGAATATGAGCAAAACTTAATAGCTGGAACTTTTTACTTTGTTAATTTTGACCAACGGAAAGAAAAAATCTGAATACTATTTTGTAACATCAATATCCATGGGAACGGTGTTAAATCCCTTTGCTCTTCATAATTAGGTTGTAGAACCTGACAGATAAAGAGGCATGCTATTCTCTAGAATGATGCGTTGAGAAGCAACACGACAATTGCTATAAGTAATATCCATAGAGGAACATGCTTTATGGAGTAAAGTCATAACAGAGAAATACTGCGAGAAGCTGGGGAATGGAGAAGCGATCGCATCATGATGCCACATGGAACTTCCTTAAGCGAAGAGTTGGCAGACTTCTGTTAAAACATGTAAATTGAAGTGGGTGGGGGCAAGAATTAACTTTCGGAAGCAAAGATTATCTGATGACTCCCTTTATGTGAGGCTTTCCCGATAATCATCAACATATCATACCAACAAGGAGAAAGCACACCATGAGATCCTTATTAAAAGATTACAAAAATCATTTCAGGAAAAAAGTTCAATCCTTCACTTATGGCTATAGGAAATTAATGGAGGTTGATCTTGTCTTTTTGTTTGTGGTGTTTTTATTTGCTTGTTATGAAGGGAAGCCTTGGCACAACATCGCATAGTGGGAGCTTAGTGCACCGAATTGCCCTTTTATTTGTTTGTTTATATGGACTCCGAAGAATTGTGTGGTTACCTAATATAAAAGCTATAGTTTTTACTATTTTTGTTATTGGACCAAGCTTTGCGGCGAGACTTGAACTTACAGCCTGTGCATGCGCTCTGATACCATGATGGATTGTGTGAGTGTGACTACCTCATCTGAGTGTTTAAGTTGTTATAGACAGTATACTTTTTTTAAAGACTTATTTACAAACTCTTTAGGTCATTGCTAATGTTATTGAACAGTTCACCTTTTGTCTGTATTTCGAGTTACTATGTAGTCATTTTAACTTTAATGGCCTTACTGATTTGCAGGTTAAAAATAGTAGGGATGATGTTCTTAAATGTACCCATTATATGGCTCTTATTCGTCCAGAAGGAAAACCACTGCCTTGTGTGATTTACTGTCATGGAAACAGGTTAGTGAAGGTTAAGCAGTACTCTTCCTGTTTTTATGCTAGAAGATTACTGTACTTTTCCTTTGATGCAGCGATTATATGGAGAAGAAATTTTTTATTTATTTATATTTTGACTTCATTTAATAGTTTTCTTTGCTAACAAGTTGTTTTGGATGATCCTTTGGCAGCGGATGTAGAGCAGATGCCAGTGAAGCTGCTATTATATTATTGCCACTAAACATAACTGTTTTCACCCTTGACTTCTCTGGATCTGGACTTTCTGGAGGCGAGCACGTTACATTGGGGTGGAATGAAGTGAGTAGCTGATTATTCTATTTGAGATTCAAATGAAAGCTTAGACCTGTTGATAAGTTATTGGATAAATTCTGCCTGTGCCTATTCTATCTTAAAATGCTTTTGTGATGGTCATTAGTTGTTAAGTCTAAAGCATTATTTGAGATTCGCTGTGCAGAGTCTTGTAAAAAATAGAGACAAAATTGTTTCCTCATCAGCAACTGATAAGCCTGAAATATAATGCCTTAGCTTTTGGTACCATAGCTGACATTGTTTATCTATTTCTTCTCCTTTTTTTATAAGTCAGCGCTGTTTACAGTTTTCTTTATGCAATGTTTACAAATATGGACAGAATGAATAGATAATGGAAGTGATAAGAAGTTATATCTCAGAATATGAGGCTTAGTATCTCGTTACAAAATATGTGGCTTGATTAGTTGGTTAAAAACATGTGCTGATTTATTTTCTACTTCTGTCTTCCTTTTTCTTTTTTGTGCTAGTGGCGTATTAGTGAATTGAAGTTTGTTGACTTTCTCTTTCTGAAATTATTCATCTTTTGGCCCTATTATAATGAATGTTAATGTATTTGTTCTAATTACATATTGGATGAACTTTTGGTGCCTGTCTAGCCAGACGCGGATCTAGGATTTCTAGTACATGAGTGCACTATTAAAAAAAGGAGGAAAAATATATTAAGTGGGAATTGATCCCTATTCCTCTTGGTAATAACTCAACCTTCAACCAAGTGCACCATTCTACCTTTTTGGAGCATGGGTGCCAACAATTAATATTATATCTGATAAATGGACTTTGGGCCTAACTCAACCCCAAAAGCGAACTTATGAGGTGAGGATATACCATGATAAATGGACCTTGGGCCTAACTCAACCCCAAAAGCTAGCTTATGAGGTGAGGATCGCCCAAGACTATATAAGGAGACCAAGGACTCATATCCCACCGATGTGGGACAACTCAACAATACCAAATTTCGAAAATTTGTACATAAAATATCTAATTTTGCGGAAAGACCCTGGGTTCACGTGCCCCCATAATTTTGCCTATAAATCCGCCCGTGTGTAGCTGAAACCATGTTGTTATGGTGGATGCTATTTCAATTAATGCTGCATATTGTATTTTGTGCTGGAACGTGTTTATTGGATGCTTACCTGATGGATGGTGGTAAGAAAGCGAGGATTATGTCATTGAAATCTTGTCTTCTTGTAACCGTCACCTACTTTTTACAGACAGTCGTATTCCTTTTTGCCTTTACTCTCTATAATATGCAAAAGAAGCTGAAGTTATTTTTTCTTTTAAATATGGCATATCAGTGAAATTACAAGTACCTAAATGCTCTTACAGACAAGCTTTTTTTTTGGGTGGTGGTGGTGGTGGTGGTGGTGTGTTAATCCGAGCCATGATCTGTGTCAGAATCTTCTGCTTTTGCTGGGATGTCTTGTCGAGTTACAACTTATTGCCAACAACTGCCCGTTGCTGTTGCCTTCTATTCTTAATGAATTTTGACATTTTATTGGTCTGTTTCTCAGAAGGATGATCTCAGAGCTGTGGTTGAATATCTGCGGACAGATGGCAATGTTTCGTTGATTGGCTTGTGGGGTCGTTCAATGGGTGCAGTTACTAGGTACCCTAATTTCCTTGCTTTTTTTGTTGATCCTGCTGCATCCATATACACTGTTTTGCATACGGATTCTTGGCACAAGGAGCGTTAACTAGAAAGTGGAATAACCTGCTGGTGATCTGTATTGTTGAAGAACCAGGGAAATAAAAGGCTTGGAGCCGCTTTCCTCAGTTTTAGTTCTGTCAAACTTGCCTTCATTGTTTTTCTTATATAAGAAACACTTGTGGATTTTCTTATGTTGGAGTAAAAGTACTGGCTGTTGCCTTTCAGATTGGCCCAAAAAGAAAGTGCAACAAATTTTATAGATGTTGAAGGCATGCTGAATCCACAAAAAGATAAGAACATTGTTTAGTTGTAGTTCTTTGACTTCCATACCAGGCTAATTTGATATATTATCATTTTGATGTAAGCCTATAGCAATCTTAACTTGGATCTAGCTGAAAAGATTTTCACTGTGTACTAGTAAGAATATTTAAATTCAAAATATCTTGTGCTATGATGTTGTGAGGCTTTAGGGAGCCAAGACTGTGTGTACAGCTCTTAGGCATACACAAGCTTCGCCATAGGCGCAACACAATGAGGCAAGTTAATGGATGAGACGAGAAATGCAAAATTTTCCAAAACATATTAAATCCCTTGTTTTAGGATCACAGCATTTTTTTTGTGATAAGAGTAGTAAGATCATTTATTTACTACGTACGTTCAACACATACTTAAATTTAGTATTTTAGGATCATAAATTTGTATGGCTAAACCATTCACGTCGTTCATTCCCCCTTAAGCACAAGAAAGGTTTGTTAGGCCAAAAAGTAGTTGCCATCAAGCATTACAGATGAATAACAAAATTGGTCTTGCTCTGCTAAGTTTCACATTAGATGAGAAATATTATTTTTTATTAGGTATATCAAGAGAAGATGGGATATTTCATGCGCAAGATTAAGCCTTCAGTCTCAAAGAGTTTCTTATTTGTTACGAGAAAGATTTTCCTTTTCTGGCTAGTTAATTATTTGTTACGAAAAAGGGTTTCCTTTTCTAGCGAGCTAACATATCGATTAACTTCCGGTAATCAGTTTGACTTGACAGATTGCATGCGCTTGCAATCTCTCCACCTTTTTTTTTTTTGCTGTATATGGTCAGGTATATACCTATAACATTGTGCGTCACTGGTAGCTGTATTAAAGTGACTGACTTATACGTCGACTTTGCAGCCTCATGTACGGTGCTGAGGATCCATCCATTGCTGGAATGGTTTTAGACAGCCCCTTCTCTGATTTGGTTGATTTGATGATGGAACTTGTAGACACTTACAAAATTCGGCTGCCGAAGTTCACTGTAAAGTTTTATAGTTGAAATATTTTTATCTGGTGCATTTTGAAATGTACTTTCTGTGTTCTTTTCTTGGGTTATTCTCATATTTTCTCTTTGCAACTGAAGGAGTGGCCTTCTTTTGTTCTGTGCTCTTCCTAATTTATTGCTCTTTCTAAGCTTCCTCCTTTCCTGTTATCTTAGGTAAAGTTTGCAATCCAATATATGCGCAGAGCGGTTTTAAAAAAGGCAAAGTTTGACATAACTGAGTTGAACACAATTAAGGTATTTCCTCTGGAAATATGACTTTTTAATGTTTGACAACCTTCAGCAATTGAGAAATAGAACAGTGTGTAAGTGAAGATACTGTAGGAAGTTTTCCTATTAGTATCAAGTTTTTTTTGGTGTAACGTTTTGGAAGTGATAGTTCCATTTACTTTTTTAAACAATTTTATTGACCATCTTTGATCGTTTCTTTATGCTAAATTTTATGTAGGTGGCAAAGTCATGCTTTGTCCCTGTTTTACTGGGTCATGCCATTGATGATGATTTTATACAGCCCCATCACTCTGATCGTGTATTTGAGGCGTACATGGTAACTGTCTAATTTAACCCCCTCCCCCCTTCCGGAAAAAAGGAGAAAAAGGACAGAATTGGATAGTCTTTATTTTCTTACAGGCTTTATGGGTGTTAATGCATGTCAAATGTTTCTTTTTCTTCTTGAAGTAGATCTCTGGGTTTAGAACGCCAGTTCTCTAGTGCTATGCTCCTTTATGCGCTATGTAGCAGTTAACTTTGTGTTCTTATAACACTTTTCATTCTTGTAACTGGTATTTATTGCTGTTTGTCCAGAAATGACATATGCCAATATATCCCATCTTGTTTCTTATTGTTTAGTGAACTTAATGTTGGCAGGGGGACAAGAATATTATAAAATTTGAGGGTGATCACAACTCTCCACGTCCACAGTTTTATTTTGATTCTATAAGTATCTTCTTCAACAATGTTTTGCAACCACCAGAGGATGAAGCAGGGGGTGCATTCTTTGACATGCCACAAGATTATTTTGGCAAGGTATAGTTCTATGAATCCATGTCATTATTGGTTCAAGTGCGTGGAAACTGCTGAGTTAGGCTAATAGCTCATTGGATTCGAACTCTAATTATTTCCAGGGCAGTTGGAGTACAGTCCATGAAGTTGACTTTATGGATGATGTCCATGATGGTATTAGTCTTTTCTTCTCTTTTATTTCCAGCAGCTGTTTCATTTCCTCCAAATTTTTATCTTAGAGAAGGGGCGAACGGGTTTTATGTTGATTCTTCATGCTATACAAATATCGACTGTTATTCATGTTTAATTTGTTATCAGTTGCAGCTGCACCAACTAGTAGCACTGAAGATGTAATAAAGCAGGTTCGCTCCAAAAGACCCATGAGTCGGACAGAGGTAACAGAAAAACCTTCAAGTTGTTGCTTTGGTTGGTAAAATAGATGGCATGAACTCAATTCTATTACGGAAAGTTTGGGGGTTTTAAGAGGAGAAACTCAAGTGATGGAAAAGAAATTTATACACGGACATTTATGCTTGAATAACTTGTCAGAGTTGAAAAGAGCAGGCGGAAATGTGTAGTTACTGACTGTTGAATATATAATATTAATAATGAGATTTTTGTAGTAACTTAACATTTTAGATAATATGGTCTCACGATTCAACATGGTGTAAGGTCTTGGATTCAAGTATCACCTCCACCAAGTATTAAAAAGAATGTCGACGTGCTTGATCGGTGCGAAATAATCAGGCCAACACGTGAGGGGACGTATTGAAGATATAAAAGTGTGCTCTCTCTAGCAGCTTAAAAGATGTTCACACAATTCAACAGTTACGACATACATGCTTGTAACCAAATGCATGGAAGTTGAAATCTGCAGTTTCCCTTTTCTTTCTTTGAAATTATAGTATTGGCTGATTCAAAATATATTCTGATGTGACCCATATTTTACATAGCATAGTCAAAAGAACTTTTGCATTCATAGTATGGTTTTTCTCCATACACCCATTTCTATGGAACTTCTTTACCTGAGTTGGTTTATAGAACTGTGCTTTCCTTTCTGTGACATACGGCAATGCACGACCTGACCCCACTATTTGCTTAACTTGTGTCAACTCCATTGTGCATTGAACTTTATTTATTTATTATTATTATTTTTTGCATAAGGAGACTTTTGCTTTTCCTTGCCACTGCTTCCTCATGCTCTATTGCAGACAATCTCATGTTCCCCTTCTGCTCTCGCCTCTGGATCTGCAGTCGTTACACAGCTAAAACTCCTTCCCCAGATCTTTTGCTTTTTTTTGCCAATATTTCCGTTTCTATGCCGTTCTTTTGGTGAAAAAAGAAAGCTTTCCTATCATTCTCCTTTCCTTCACCAGTTATATTCAATTCAGATTGCCTATTAGCACCACAATCTTGACCTCTGATCAATCTATGTACATGAGTAGATAGGCAGTTAGGGGAGTTCAATTCCATTTAAGGTTGAATGATATTTCGTTTTGTCTTGGAAGAAGAAGTTTAGGGGGAGATCCGTGCTGCTGAGGATTTTTGTGATGGAAAAGGAGTGATCAAAGGCAAGAAGCTACTTTAAAGGGGACAGAAGGGGTAAGTGTCTACAGGGGTAATCCCAGGATGGTGGATGGGGAAAGGGGGATGAGATCAAAACAGAGAAATGCTGAGGATAAAATAATTTTTTATTTTGGCTCTTTATACATTTTCAACCATGAACTGCACTAACCCCAGTTAGTGCGTCTGGTTGGATTCTAGTAGTTTAGGCTTCTGTGTGTCTACGTGGTGAGAAACATAGATATGAGAGTATAGATCTGTCATGAGAAACCTTTCTAGTAAATCTCTATTGCATATCTACCGTCTGCTAAGTTAATCAAATCATCTCTGTTGCATGTCTACAAAAAACCGTGCATACGCATGAAAAAGTCTATCCTATGTTTTCTGTCTCATTCTTGTTTATTTCAATTGGTTCAGGTCCCGTCTGACATATCTGCGCAGGATAACCAGACTGAAGACCAGGTAATTCCACAAATTTCGGAGGAATTATTTATGGAGATTTTAACAAGGAGAACTTACTTGAAATGCTTATATTCCCCCACTTCTCTTCCATAAAATCAATCACCTGAAATATCCACTTTAACTGGAAGGAATTAGTCTGCTTCAAGAATTTATGGATATTCGGCCTCCCAATAAAGTTTATGACAAAAGATGCCTGTATTAATTTTTTGATTTTGAATGTTCGTATGGCTGGGCAAAAGTAATTTCTGCTGCTTCAACTAATTCATATTTCATGCATATTTTTCTCCAGGAAGAAGGTACTGGAACCAACTCTGCCCCATCATCTTCAAAAATGATCAGCTTTGAACTTTCCAATGGTGACCCGTTTGGTCCCAATGTTCCTGCATCAATAGATGATGATGACTATGTGGAATACTCACTTGATAGTTTGGCAGATTTTCCTAGTAATGTGGAGGAAGAAGAAAGGGTAAGTATGTTGAGGTTAACAGGATTTCGTCGCTTAACTGTAGGCTTCAGTATTCTTTCTATTTTTTCACTATTTGACCTTTTATCTGTTGACAAAATATCAGATGTTAATGAAAGCAGTACTCGAGTCTTTAAAAGACTTGGAGGTAAAACCTCCCCCTGCCGAGCAAGTGTCCTCAAAAGTTGTCGAAGAACTTCCTCAACCTTTGCAGGACAGTAAAGAGGAGTCAGCTTCTACAAAGCAATGTACTCCATCGAAAGAAATTAGTGCTAGTGCAATAGTTTCTAATGGACATGATTCAGACGCCAAAGTCCAAGATACTGATATAGTATCAGCAACTCCAGCTAACAGTACTTTATTGGCGAAAGAAGTGAAAAGCAATGGGGCGTCTTCTCACCGTGACACGTCCATCAGCAATCAAAGTTCGTCCAATGTTGACATGGTTGATGGTACTAAAGCCACTGTGACCGTTGTAAAGAACCCAACAAGTAATATCATGGATGGTTTGTTGCGTCGTTGGGATCTCAACTTCTTCAAGAACAGATAATGGTTAGAGGATTGACTTTTTTACAAAGAAAACACTTGGAATGGACTACGCATAGCAGAAAAAGTTATAGCGGTTATAGAAATTTGCTGTTTGCTGGATGTACATTTTTGGGGGGAGTAAATATTTGTACTTTCTGTCAGGGGTGGTAAGTTGTGGCAGGTGGTTGTGAGAAATGGAAGAGGGGGGGGGAGGGGGGGGGGGGGTTTCGGCTGTCGCTAATTTACATAGGTTTTCCTGGTTTGGTACAAGTGATTCAGCTTGTATATGTATTCCCAATGTGAAGAACTTAGGCTCTTAGGCCCATTGTTTGTTGTAAATTATGGATTACCAATATGTGTTATGTAGATGTACAGGTGATGTGCACAATTTTTTCATGACAATCTTGCAATTGTTAGCACTCAAATTTCTCTATTTTATTCAGTTTTGTAGTGTTTGTGTATTGTATACAAATGAAACACGTCTCATTTTTTCAACATGGAAACATGCTTTTACTTTTTAAAACTCTGAAATTCTGTCATTCTCGATGCTATTTATTTGAAGTATTCTCTTTTGGGATCTTTAGCCGACTGGATTTACGGTTTACTTTTTCCTAGTCGGTATACGTAGATCCACTGATTGTACATGGTTATACATATTACACACGGATTATACATATATTATACATACACTAGCTATACTCAATTAGTTAACAGTTGGGTTGGCGGCTATTTAAGTTAATTCTTTTTCTCTGGATTGGACAAACTAAACATTATCTTCAAGCAGGTAAGCATTGCTTATCTGCTAGAAGTAATCTAGAACTGCACCACATAGCTTTTTCTCATTTAATCGATCGATCAATCAATTATGTCCCAATCTAATGGAAGTTTTTCTTCCCAACAAACAACTAATTTATCAAAACAGTGTTGAACCCTATGTTACTGCTTTCATCGTCCGCTCCCACATTTGTCTAAGAGATTTAATGGTCAGCATATCCTTGAACATTTTGTGCCAAAGGTGAAGGACATAATGAGTGTAAAGACTCCTCAAAACATTTCTCAGATGTTGGACATTTATGCTTTCTTTCATCTGCCAAAAATTGATATTAAACACAAAATATGGTCGTTTGCCTTTTGCGTGGTCATGTACTTTGATTGGATAGCCTAGTTTGGGTTTTAGTGATGGTTTTTAACTTATAATTTATGTGATCTTATTTGGCAAATTTGGCTGGATCTTTACCATCTTTATACTTTGCTCTGTCAAATAAAAGCAGTATAAAAATAAACAGCAGGGGAACTTGTTGCGAATTACAATATATTACTGTAACTTATGATATGTTTCTGTAATAGCTCTCTACATAATAATACTAAATTAGAGAAAAAGAATGCTCTACCATATACTTAAATATTTACAACAGTATTGGATTTGAATGGCTAAAGTATTATTAACCTGAAACAGTGTTTGTGCAATAACTGTTGATGTTTCTGTCATTCCTTTTCCCCAGCCAACAACTTCATTGCAGTATCAACCAGCGCATGAATAGTCACAGTGTGTCGATTCATTCCAACTGTTCCTGAGAAAACATTAAAGCTCTCTAGCTCTGATGTGGTTTCAATAATGTACTCCAGTTCCTTATCCATTCCCAGATTTCTGAATGCTTGAATGTTTCTTCTTTTATCTCTCATCATCCAGATCGACAACTCTATGACAAACCTCCTAATTCTTGGAACCTTAATTGATGGATGTTGATGCTTCCTAAGAATCTCAACAAGTTTTGCAGCCAATTCAGCTTCTTGAATTTTCGCTCTCTGGAACATGATGCTCGACTCTTCTGGTGTTATAAACTTGAATATATGTGCACCTACTCCCATCATTACTTCCTGTAACTTGTTTTCCTCTGTCATTATTGCTTTGAGTACCTGAAAAGACAAAATTCAATTAATCTGCAGTATACTATTAGGAACTGAATGAATAAGTTTTTGTATAGTAGTTACAGTTGGTCCTGCAACAGCAAGTTCCCTCAATTCTTCGAAGTAACCTGATCCACTGTAGACACATAAGTTTCTCAAGATTCTTGCTGCATTTACTCGAAGCAATGGAACTTCCAATGCTTCGACGAGCTTTCCAGTGACCTTGAGTTTCAATATCCTATGGCAATTGTTCTTGCTTTCAAGTGCCAGCATAGCTAGTGCTTCTCCTGCTGCAGTTCTTACTTGACCATGATTGTTAGGTATGGACTCCTTGAGGAAAATGTTGCACAACTCCTTAAGGATTCCGCCTGTGCCTCCAATTCTCTCTGTTGCATCATCTTCTAATGCAAGACTTTTCATGATCTCTATTCCCAAGTGTTGTAGAGTAGGCTGTCTCTCCCCATATCTTAATAAGTCCCTGATGTTGCTAATAGTGAAAACTATTTCTGAAATCTCTCTCCTTAGCTCTTTACCTGTGGCACCTGCTGTGCTCGCCAGCATCTTTACGACCTGAAGAGATCGTTTTAGTGTCAATATCTGCGTTGGTGTTGCTGATTCACCTTTTAGTAATCTCTCTCCAGCTTGTGTGAACTCTATAATTTTGGGCAGAAGACCTCTAGTATTGCCTATTTTTCCACAGTTATCGTGGTCGCGAGCAAGTTTCTTTAAAATCAGCAGCCCCAAATGATTGAATGTCCAAAATCCATAATTTTCATTGTCAAAGATGATTCTCTTTTCACATATTTCATCATTTGCTCCAGTAGGCCCTCTGCTGATTTGGAGAAGTGAAGATATGGACTCCATAGCACCAGGTATACCCGCGACACGAAGAGAATTTTGCTTTTTACCAGTAAGCTTTGATATAATCTCCGCTGCTGATAGCCTTAACTCTTCTTCTTGTATGTCTTTCCAATTCAGCATCTCAACCAACCTTTCCATTACTACTATGTTTGTTCCAATCTTCTGAAGTGTGTCATCACAAAACCGTGGACTCGTAGCAAATTTTCGCAAGATTTTAGCACCAATGAGTTGCTCATCAGGTGAGTTAGAGGCTAAGAGTTCAATAGCAAATGAAACCATATCCATCTTCAGACCATCAAATATGCTCCCATTAACACTTTTCGAATAAGCATCATAAAAAAACCTTCTGACTGAAGTCATGCCTGATGGCCCCAATTCACACTCTTTGTTCACCTTCTCCAACAGACCACAGAAGTTGATCTTCCATTCCCAATAGGCTTTTTCCAACAGAAAAAGCAATGCCTCCGTGAAGGCGAGAGAATAGAATATAAGTAGAGCACTTTTTCTATTTCTCTTATCGGTATCTCCTTTGGCCACTTCACCAAAGTTTCTTAATACAAGCTTCATCAATGATAGCACCAAACATGCTGTTGCAGATAGTATTTGGAGCCAATACAGCATTTTGCTAACATTTCTTGCTACAAACATCCATCTCGCGTATGGAAGCAGAGGAACCTCAGAACTAGTCCACGTTCGAGTTGGTTGCTTCTGCTTATTCCACTGTGAATTCCTTGCAATTTCTCTGTTGTTAACATGCCTGCTTCCCTTTGTAACATGAGAAATAGGCTTGAATATTGCTTTAGCAGCATTGACAATGGTTCTTGTGCTGGATTTGATCGCGCGAAAGCTACTGATTCCAACATCAGCAATAGACCATGTTGCTTGGTGTTGCCACTCAAGCTCATGACTCCTACTAAAGATTCTTGTTCCTTCTATTAACAGTATAGTAGTTATGACCCAAAAATCTGATGTGTCTAAAGTGATAGCAAAGCCACCAAGAAGAACAACTGTTGCCCATATGAAACCAAGTGTTCCTAGTCCAGTTGCTGCCTTTTCAAGCACTGCTAACCTCAGAGCAAATAGGGTAATCTTTTTCTCCGGTGCACGAATCGTTAGCCTTTTCGGAGAAACAGAATTTGCTGTGCTGCTGTTCTTTGTTTCCATTGGACTTTGAGGTTCAAAGATTGTTGGACCTCCACTTTCTGTCACACTTAACCTTCCATTAAGTTCATTTATCTCTAAATGAACACTTCTTTCGCTCTCTATCGATGATCTACGATCCATTTTTCTCTTTTTTTGGACCAAGAAAGATTGAAATTTTGGCTATACAATGGTAAATTGGTTAAGGAAAAAACTCAAGAAAGTAGCACCTAGGCTTTTATGACATGAAGGAGTTGATGGTTTTAAGGTTTGAAGGAGAGAATGTTGTGTTAATGTGCTGATAAAAATAGTTTATATATATGTAGCAATTGACAGAGAAAAGAAACTGAGCTTAGAGTACACGTTGAAGTTGTGGAAATGAGGAGGAAAGACAAACGTTAAGTTGCGTCTCTTTCCGCTATTTTTTCAAGGAAGTTAGTTTTTCAAGTTTCTGCTTTCTTTCTGCTTTTAAGTTTGCCAACAGAGTTTTTCACTATTCTGGATAAACGGCCTAAGCCAAAAAAAATAAAAAAATACTAACATTAGAATAAGTTGTTATTAAACGCTGATAATTAGGTGGGGACTACCTGACAATTGATCGCCTTTCAACGGAAAATTAAACTGTGTATATTAGTCAAATGTTACTCTATATATACATGCGTAGTAAAATCTTACACTAATTTTGATGGACCGACACAAAAAACAAGAGTTTATTCTACCAACTTGACAACTCAAAGTATTTATACAATCAAGTCAATTATTATTGGTGAATCTCTTAATAAGTATTAATTTATAATCTAACAAAAATCAACATATAAGGTGAGGGGTTACTATTATCAGAGTCATGGTTACTAATAATGCAACAAAACTGGAGTATAAAGTAAAAGCCACTTTAATTTCCCCACTAATTTTGGATAAAGTTGTTTCTCCTTTATCTAACTAATTCTCTCACACATTTATTACCTCATTTTTCCTTATCAGATGTAAAAGCAAAGTTTATAAATAGTAAGTTATTTATGACTATTCTAAACTAGCTTGAGCCCATGATTGTGGGAAGTGTCATTTCTTGGGGAACAAGCTACTGTCCGATAAGAATTGAATTAGTTAGGGATGATGACCTAATACATCATTCTTCCTCTACTTATATATAACTCAATGTATTCTATTTGTTTTAAACTAAGAGTTGAACCATATCGGGTCTACTGTACATGTTTTTATTTTGCATTTATTTAAGAGGTTATTTTTCAAAAATAAATATTTTAAACACTATATATATACACGACGAAAAGTGACGTGATAGGTTTATTTATTCCACATGGCGAAGATTTTCCACCTTCATTTATTTATTAGCAGTGCAGAGTTAATTCAAGAAACTTTTACTTCCAATAATTTGGCAATTACAAGTGTATCTTTTAGGTCATGTCGATCAAAACACGTCTAATGGTTCAAAGTCAAGGAGAGAATTATCATTAATGCATTTACCAAATTTGTCATAAAATAATTAATTTGGTTATTTCTGTGATAATTATTAATGCAGAACTTAGACATGATAAGTACTACTTTAGCATCTGAATTGTCGTATAATAATGTGGAAAAGCTGGTCTTGTGGCTTGCAAGATTGGACTACAACAAGTCTTCTTGTGTCAAGTTAAAGTCTTGTAACGAAGTCTCCATTTTATTTTTCCTTTCCAATCACACAACTTCAAATTATAATATTTTTAAAATATATTCAAAATCATTATAAAAAGAAAAATAGATTCTAAAATTGTTCATATATATATATTGTCCGAGGAAAGAAATACTAACTAAATTTTATATTTGCTATCAATGGAATTATTTAACGGTTAAGATGGCAAAATTCGAAGCATAGTGTCACAAGTTTGAATCTCAATGATTTTCCGAGTACTGAACTTTCCCTTCTTTCCTCTTAACATTACGAGAAGAATTGAATGAAAAAAAAGGTTTTTTGGTTGATAATTGTTACATACGTAGATGTGAGGAGGTGACGCTAAAAAAACTTAGAAGACAAGTGAATTATACCAATTCATGGCTGCAGATAGTTTCCTTTTGTTGATGTCCATTAAACATATTGCTTGTCGTCTAATTAACAATGCATTTTAATGTATTTCTATTTTGTTCATTAAAATTGGTTGCTTATCGAGCTTCAATATAATATGTATCCAATAATGAGAATTGTAGGGGTTTAATTTTCATATATAAGCAAGGAATATGAATATGATCTGGACATTACCATGAAACTCGATCAATCATTTATCAAGTATGGGATCGTAGTAATGACTTTATTATCCATTGGAGTCATCTCCTAATTTGAAAGCCAAAGACGTTTTAGAACAATTGTAGTAATAGTTATTGTGCTTCTCACAATTCAAATTACTTATGATTGATTTACAACCTAAAAGGCTACTAAGCCAAAGGAAAAAGAATATTAATACAAGTATGGGCAGTTTTTTGTTAAAACTTTTAATCCTCCAAAATGATCGAATAATAAATAAAATCTCGTTTCCACCTTGACATCATATGGCTTAAATTATTAGTCTTTTATAATAGATGAGTCTCTATATACTTGATTCGTCCAAAAATAATAGGGAAACTACTTGCTATATTCATCTATAAGTATCTTATTTCAAAAATTGGTCAATTTTTATAAAATATTACTAATATTAGTCAATTTTTATTTGTCTTGGCGATGGATGTACTATCGCGACACATCCAAGGGGAGGTGTCTTGATGAATGCTATTTGCCGATGATATAGTGTTATTGATGAGACGCGAAACGGAGTTAACACGAGGTTGGAGGTTTGGAGACAGATCTTGGAGTCTAAAGATTTCAAACTGAGTAGAACCAAGACAGAATACTTAGAGTGCAAATTCAGTGAAAGGACCCATGATGCAGACGTAGAATTCTAGTAGCAGATTTTTCTACTAGTTTTTCACTTCCTTCTTCCTATTTTCTCTATTGGTTATGAATTTTAGTATTGTAGTTTTGCATACTATTATGATAGCTAATTTGTTATCTAGGGTTCTGATGGAACTTTTTGTCGGATAAATTCTTGTGATGTTTTTAGTTGAGTCATTCGATTTCTCTACTTGTTCAACTATGTGTTTATTATATATTATTGATTGAATGACCATTAATTGATTGTGCCTATTTAATGTGTATATTGCTCGACAGAGAGTACACATTTAGGTAGTTGTTGAACAATATCACTTGTAACGTATGTGAGAGATCAATACAGAGGGTTTAAAGGCGGGATTATCGATAACGAAACCTTGGTGCGATCGTAGTGAGCGGTGAGTTAGTGCCAGCTAGCGTAGTTCGAGAGAATATGTCTCGTAAATTGTGGTAGTTGCTCGATAGAGAATTATGACACATGAAGTACTCATGATCGGAAGAGAATACTTAGGCGAAATTATAGAAGACATAGCGGGAAGGATTTCAACAATTGGGGAAATCACAACTCTAGACCTCCTTAATCTATTATCCAACCCTTATTATCTTTAGTTGTTAATCTACTAGTTTAATTTATTATTTAATTAAATATAAGAGTCTTAATATTTATAACTTAGGAATTGTTCGATCTTGTCTTCTTAGTGATAGTCAACAGTTGTAGCTAAACCTTAGTTCTATGTGAGATTCGATTTCGAACTTTTTAAACCGGATTGTATTTGAAGCGACCACTTATTTCTTTTATGACTAGAGTTGGGCGTGACCACTCATCGTTATGCATTAAAAAGAAAATAATTTTACGTGATGTATAGTACATGCATCCACACACATATATATGCAATGAATTAATTGTTTTTATTTTTCTCTTAAATTGTGTTTCTCAAATACCATCATATAAAAGTTATGCAATTAATGAAGTTAAAATTGATCAAGAGAGACGATGTTCAAATAATCCAGCAGAGGCAAGAAAAACTAAATTCTTTTTTCCCACGTATCTAACTGCTTATCAACAAAATTCTTTTGTATATGTGTTGAGGAAGAAAATATGTATTACGACAAGTAATTGAAACGTGTGCAAGCTGAAAAATGAATTGGAAAGATACACATAGTAGGATGTTTAATTAGTTACCACCAAAGGTTTTGATAAGGCGGCAAGTACTCAACTATTATGCAGATATTAAAGGATGGAAGACCAAAAATAAAATCAGCATGTACTGACACACAGGAAAAGGTTGAATTCGGAATCAAAATAATGTCCTTTTAGACAAAAATTTTTTTAATAAGTGGTAAAAAAAAGATTACAAAAGTATATATATAACGCACTAATTCGGTGCACTATACCTTAACGGTAACTTTTGCCGTTAAGGTATAGCGCATAAAATTAGTGCGTTATACCCTAACACAAAAAACATACCCAGGTATAGCATAGTCATTTTGTGCGCTATACATATAGCGTTTTCTTTTTCCGCGCTATACCCCCTTTATTGGCCCCACCAATAATAACTGACATAACAATAATTCAAATGCGTATAGCGCACAGAATTTGGGCGCTATACATCAAAAAAAATAATTTCCCCGGCTAGCCATTTTCTATATAAAGAGGTTAGGATTGTAGGAAAAATCATTCAAAAAATATTTTAAGTCTCGTTCAAACGTTGTTGTTGTTAAATTCTCCAGCATTTTTTCATTATGTCTGAAGAGCGTAGAATAAGAGTTCCATTATATTGGGGGGAGGGGGGGAGTGAGGTTGTGATGGAGAATAACTCTGTGAGGTACAATTTACCTGCACAGTGTCATGTTAAATTGCCGCTTACAATGGAGTAGGATAAATTGATATCGTTGTTATGCAAAAAAATGAGTGTGAGGAAACGTTCAGTGATACTTAAAGTAACCGGAAGATATCTGTATTTCGTCACTCCAAGGGGTTGCTTTTTTCTCGGAGTTTAACATCGACGATGATGAAACTTTGAGGGATTTTTTGAGTACTCCGGATGAATACCGAAAATTTCTTGTAACCACAATGTTGGAGATGTACGTCAAAGTCAAAGACGTTCCCAACAATGAGGTTGCGCGTAGTAGGGATAACCCCCAGTCATCGGGTGATTATTCTGGAGCAGTTTTTTCCGGACAGGTTCCGGATGAAAGAGTTTTCCTTGATTTAAACTTATCACCGTCGGCGAATGAGCAGCGAGAATATAATTTCTCTCCTGCTTTCCATAATTCACAAGACGAGTGGTAAACTTCAATTTTCCTTTGTGTTACGATGTACATTTTTGTTGCATTGAATTTGTATTAACGGTCATATATTTAATAGGGGGTACCGACCGGATATGAATTTTACAAGTGGTCTATCCAGGAGTCATCACCTAAATGAAAATGTCCATCATGGAATTTCATCAAATTACGACTTGTAAGTGAAGTGATATAGCCATATGAAAAGTATTTATTAATTTCAGTAGCTTATTATTTTGTTGGTTGTGCAGTGAAAACGAGCAAGTTGAACCACCCGTACTCACGCAATTTCTCGAAGACGACGTATTAAATCGGGATCGGGCAGATTCACAAAGTGAGGAAGAGAACAATGATTACGATAACAATGCCGATGAATCCGGAGACGAGACACCCTTTCCCCGTGAGGATGGTGATGAGGAGGATGAGGAGGAATGGCCTGATTTGAAGAGAGAGTATGCTCCAACCCCCCTCCCCTCCTAGACGAAGAGTGTACGAGTCCGAAGTGCCGTTTCATTCAAGAGAGATTCCTTACATTAATAAATTGCCAAGCATGCCGGATGTGGAAGCTCTCACAAGGGATTTTGATGAAATTCGGACATCAATGTAGGATGAGTCTAGACTAATGGTGCTTGCAAAGGGCATGCTTTTTCCTGATAAAGTGCGCGTAAGAAGGGCTTGTAAAATGCACAACGTAAAAGAGTGTCGTGATATACAAGTATGGGAGTCAAGTTCGTTGGCATACAAGGCTGTTTGTCGCAGGTGGTTTTGGCAATGTCATTGGATGTTGCGTGCGACCAAGAATAAGACAGGCCTGTGGAAAGTGGGTAAATACATTCCCACCCACACATGCGAAATGGGCACATTCAACGGGAATCACTTCAACTTGGATATTGACTTGATTTCTCTCGTACTTATTTCGCACCTCGAAGCGTCCATAAGGTATAAAATCAAAGAGTGCATTACATCAATCTACCAGGAATATGGCCATACCATTACGAAAAGAAAGGCATTTCTCGGGCGCAAACGAGCGTTTGAAATTGTCTACGGTAACTGGGATAAGTCATTTGCATCTCTGCCAAAGTACATGGCCGCACTGCAGCACTTTAACCCCGGGACGGTTGTTGAATGGAAGCTTGAGCGGAGTCCAGGAAAATCAGAATATATATTCAATTACGTGTTCTGGGCGTTTAACTAGCAATTGATCGATTTTCGCATTGCCGGCCCGTAATATCCATAGACGGCACTCATGTCTATGGAAAGTAAGATAGCAAGCTATTGATAGCCGTGGCAGTAGATGCTAATGGACAGATATTTCCTATAGCTTTTGCTGTTTGTGCCAATGAAAGCACATAGACGTGGATGTTGTTTTTGAACCACTTGAAAGAGCACGTTGTCAAACAGCGTTCCAGTATTTATCTAATATCTGATCGACACGGTGGTATCTTAAGTTCTGTGGAGAACTTGCCTGCATGGCAAGAAACTTATGCATACCACCGTTACTGTGTGAGGCACTTTAAGGCCAATTTCCAGATTTCATATCCCAACAAGGATCTACATGATTTGATGTGGATGGAAACAACAGACCACCAACAACATAAATTCCGGAGGCACATGGAATCTATCAGGCAAGAAGACGAGGCAGCCTATTGTTGGTTAATGCGACATCACCCTGAAAAGTGGACTTTGCATGCGGATGGTGGCAGACGATGGGGAATTCTGACTACAAACGTGTCAGAGTCTTTCAACGGGTTATTGAAGTCGGCAAGAGGATTGCCTGTCACAGCCATGGTGCGGATGTCGTTCAAGCAGATGGCAGAGAGGTTTGTTGAACGGTCTGCAGCTGCAACGGCATTGATGGAAAGGGGTGTTGAATTTATGCGTGTCGATGAAGAGATTTGAGAAATACAAACGACGAGCACATTGGCATTCATTTTTGCAGTATGATAACGAAAGAAATGTTTTTGAAGTTCGCTCCGCTATCCATCAAAATCGGGGGAATAATGTACATACTGTAAATGAATCATCAAGGTTATGCTCTTGTGGGAAATGGTCCATCTACCACATGCCTTGCTCACATGCCATCAAGTGTTTTCAACGTATTGGTTTTGGGGAGACCAACTATGTTGATCAACAATATAGTGTTGCCAAGTATCTAAACACATATAGTGGGCAGTTGTAGCCAGTGGGTGCTGAGCATTATTGGCCGCTGGAACCATTTAAAATGGTGTGCAACAAGTCATATTTGCGTCGAATACATGTGCAGAAGAGAACGCGTAAACGAAACCAAATGGATGTTAGTGATACCGTTTATGCGCGCAAATGTGGTATATGCTCGCAAACAGGACACGACCGTCAAAAATGTCCTTCAGGTGGTTTGGGTGGCAATACTAATCAAGTTCGTGGTAGGTGTTCTTCTAGTGTGCCTAACTATCCATGAGTTTATGTTGTAATAATTAGTTGTTTTGTTTATGTTGCAAGATTTATGAAATAAATTTATGTTTGTTAATTATAATTTGAACATTTCCATTTTAGTTTTTTAAATGATAATTTAATAAAATTATGTGTATATTTAGCGCGGTTAAATACTACGTTATGTGTGTTGTCTTGTCGAACTTAAAAAGCTGACCAGCTGAGATAAAGTTGTCTTGTACACGTCATGATATTTAACATGCAAAACATAGCGCGATTAAATAATAAAATTATGTGTATATTTAGCGCGGTTAAATACTACATTATGTGTGTTGTCTTGTCGAACTGAAAAGGCTGACCAACTGACATAAAGTTGTCTTGTACATATTATGATATTTAACACGCAAAACATAGCGCGATTAAATACTACGTTATGTGTATATTTATATATTTAGCGTGGTTAAATACTACGTTATGTGTGTTGTCTCGCCTATAAATAACGGGCTCATTCTAGTTATTTTGTGCGCTAAAAAATTAATAATAGCAAGTTTTTTAACTCACAAATGTCTCAACCTCTTTATACACCAATGTGTAAGTGTGGAAAAAGATGCATGATACAAAATTTTTAGGATAATGGTGAAGTTGGACGCCGCTACTGGCACTGTGTGAACCAATTTTATAAGGTTCCTGACGAACCTATTTGCGATTATGAGGTATGGGTTGATGAACCATGTTATCAGGAATGGTACAAAATTTTTTTGCAGCATCTTCATAATTTGTATTTAAAACAATGGGAACGTGAAAGAGAAAATAAAAGAGAGGTGTTGGATCAGAGAATATTAGGCGGCAGGGACTAAACGTGCGTTGGATGTGTTTAGTGTATTACCTTATCTTTATTTATGCCTTGCTCATGTATTTTTATTATGTTGACCTGCTATGTTTGTGTTTGTGTTTGTGTTGTAGTAATGAATTTTAATTAATGTTTTCCTTGTTTGTTGTACTGAACTTTATTTTAATTGTACTAGAAGTTAAGTTTTAATGCTTGTGTTTGTGGTTGTAATATGAAACTATCTAATGAAAGGGAATATTAAAAAATTGTTGTTAATCTATGCAAAAATATTATTTACATCAAATACAAAAAAAGGAAGGACAAATCAATGTGTCCCGCATCCGGTGTGCCTCAACGCAGCCGCTGGCCTGAGGCGCATCCCATCCCGCCCGGGTACGCTATCGGTATCATCATCATCAAATCGCCTCCTTATAGCCAGATGCGGCGCAGGATGACAGGTATCAGTGGTGCTGTCAGGATCTATATAAGGGGTCGTCGGTCCAGTAGAAGCCTAAATAAGAATAGAAAGCTCAGTATATAAAAGTATATAATAATTCAAAACAATTTAAATTGTCTTACCATGATATCATCAGACTCCTGAATGTAATCATATGTTGCAGCCACGTCAGCATAGCGTGAATCCTTAAAAAGGAAATTAATAAAGTTATAGAAAATAAATAAGTTACAGTTAAAACAAATTCAAATTCAATACTAATAAATTCATACCTGCGAATGTGATGATGAACCATAACTCAGTCGGCGCCCACTATGCAAATCTCGGGTCAGCCAATCCTCATCAGCGGTAGACGGGCCTGGGAAGTATCTAACCCAATCCACTCCAGGAATATTCATGCCCGTGATCAATAATTGACCTGACGGGGTCACCTGCGAAGTCACTGGAGTGAGATGCATCCCAAGGCTGTAAGACGGCATGTCCGTCTCATGTAGGCCACCTGCCATATCAGCAGCAACATCATCAGCAGGAGCCTCAACGCCCCCTTGCTGGGGACCGCCTCCTTTCCGGCCACCACCACGTCCTCCGGCACCCTCGCCTCGTCGGGCACCACCACCTCGTCGGCAACGACCACCTCGTGCGACACCACGACCTCGCTTGTACTGCCATGGGTCCATATAATCAGGCTCGTGTGCCAAACGCTGATCCTCTCGGGCTCGCTGCAGTGTCCAGGAAGCCACCTCTACAAATCGACGGCTATAATAACATGATCCTGTATCTGCAGTCCCATCTGATAGACGATATGTAGTCAAATATCCTGCACAACGTAACAAATATAAACTACATATATGAAAGTAAATTACAGTTATATAATTAATAATAACACAAAACATACCAGTGCCTCGTGTCGCCCGGCGTATGGAACGTACCGACTGTCCGCTGGATGAATGAGGTTCCTGATAAAAAGTCGGGTAACGTGGAGGTACCATGACATATATCCTTGAATAGTCATCGCCTGAATCCCCGTAAGTAGGGGCGGAATCATTTGATCTCGCTGGTCCCAAATATGCATCTGCGCAGCAAGCCAGGTCATAAATGCGTCGTCCGCCCTGGAACGATCATCCCTCTGATAATGTATAGCCTCCCATATAGGCGGCCTCGCTATATACTGCGGACGGCCAAACTGATGAAGTACCGCTCGGAGGCATGATGCTCCACAATATCGAGATATATGAGCGGGGCAGAAGTGCTCCAAATCGGTCGGCTGAACGAGCAATAATCTGGCAGGTACCGATCAAATCGTTGTTGTATGGCGTCCAGATGAACTATAAAATAAGAACACAAAACTTGAGTATGCGCAACACTAAGCTAATCTATACCAGGTAAGTTTAGGTACATATTTACCTGTGCGCCCTCCAGCAGATCCAACACATCCCTGCAGAGGGGGAGATTATGATGAGCATCATACTCTCGTACAAGTCTACAACGCATAACCCACCTCCTGGCTAGAGGGAGAAATGGAGGTGGTACATTAGGAGAAAACTGTGGTAGAGGTGGCTGAAACTGCAGAAACCGCTCCTAAGCCCAAACCTCACATACAAAGTTGACGTAAGGTATAAGATTAATTCTAACTAGGTAGAATTGGAACTAATGAACATATTATTCGAATATGTTGTCACCTGTAGAAGCGGCAGAAATCCACAAACGTATCTCTGTGTGCCCATGCAAGCCCGACATATCTGCCTATACAAGTAGGCGAGAACAGCACCACCCCAGCTGTATAAGGGTAAGTCATCTAGCGCGGCAATATGATAAAAAAACCGCAGGCTGACAAGGTTCCCCGAAGTGTTCGGGAAAAGACCCCCCCAAACAGAAGAAGCAACAGCAACCTCATATATCGGGTAATATCTACCTCCTCTGTCTCATCGGTGATAGTGGGGTGGATTACCTCGAGGTACTGTCTAATAGGGGACAAACTCATCTGACTGGCCCCTGACGATGAAGTATAGTCATGTGGCCTGAAACGCGTGAGCCTCTGCAGCATATCCAAATAATTCACCCCGCGACATAGATCTCATAAGAATAGGCAGTGCAACGGGCAAGCCATCAGCGGGCAGGCCATATAAAACCTCCACGTCCTGCAGCGTCATGGTGGCCTCGCCAATGGGCAGGTGGAAAGTGTGTGTCTCCGGTCGCCACCGCTCAATCAACGCCGTGATCAAAGCCCAGTCGAGCTGCATCCGACCGATCTAAATAATCCTATAAAATCCCGTGTATTTCAGGCACTGGACTACACAAGGATGGAGATCGCTATCCCTAAAAAAATCCCACATGTCGTCCACTCTCCTAGCGCGGAGAGTCTGCGTCAGTACCTGTCCGTCCCATATATGGGCGGATCTATGATCGCCTTGTAGGACTAATAGCTCTGGAGAGTAATGGCCAGGATGTATAGGCGGCACACTTCCATGTCGTCAACTGTAAATCAAAATAATATTAATTGTATGTTTAATTTGTAAATTAAATAATAATTTTTTGAGTTACACAATTTTTATAGTTATACAATATTTATACCTATGCGTTCCAGGCTCGATATTTGAGGCCCAGTAGCACCAAAACAATCATTAATAATTATGTGTGTCAAATTCAATATTTTTATAATTTTGTGTTTGTTTTATAATTTAAATTCATAATTTTTAATAACTTAATTGTACATAGTGTGTGTGTGTGTGT